>JAFFST010045062.1:55164-66005 GCA_022414735.1 Noturus placidus | reverse complement strand
TTACATGTATATAATTAGTAACTAAGCAAACATATATATATTTGAGATGTGTAATGAATAGAAGTAAAGAAAAGTAGTTCTAATAAATTAATATTATTACTAAGATTAATAAGATTTTTAAAAATTTAAATAAGTTACTAATTTTGGGGGGGATTAATGATTAGGATTTATTTTTTATTGAAATGCTAAAAATATTTATTTTTAGTCAAATGTACTTTATATCTCTTACTTTAAATTCTTTAATATACTCATGTATACTCAAGTACAAATCATAACAAATCACACATAACACTGAAGGATATTTACTAGAGTACTTTTCTCAACATTACAATTTTATTCTTATTAAGTCCTGAAATAAATTCCTCTAAACGTTGTGTGAGTTCTCACCAGGATCCCACGCTGACAGATCCTCCTCCAGCTCCTCCATCTTGTGTTCACGGCTTTCGGGGAGCGTAAACTGAAAGGCGGAGGTATCGCTCGCTCCCGGTGGCAGAGAGGCATCGTGTGATGGATGCCTGCGGAAATAAATACTAAATGACGGGTAATTAGAGACACCTGAGGAAGATTAGCCTTCATGGGCACACCTGGGGAAACTCGCAGCCATCCATCCATCCATACGATAGCATCGGGGCATGTCGCTGATGGAGGAAGCAAGAGACGGACGGAAAGGAAGGAGAGAGAGAGGTAAATCAGATACGACAGGCCACTCTGAACTTATTCTACGCTTTTAGGAGGCGGAGCGTTTCCAAAATCTCGCACCTGAGACTTGGGAGAAAAAAGCTGATGAGATGTTCTGACCTTATTTCATGCCATGGATGCGAAGGTGACCGTATCTTCATATATCATTATTCAAATACTAGAAACTGTGTTTTCTACAATGCTTTTAATCACAGAACATGGTGCTGAGGTCCATCTTCACTCAGTAAATGTCCACTCTGTGTGTGAGCGTCTGTGTGTGTGTCTCTACATTTTTTCCACTGGTTACGGTTAAATTTCTCGTTTTGATGTCTGTACATTTTATCACAGTGGGATCTGAGCTCGGCCTTTGAAGCTGCTTGAGCTCTGTTGCTAAGGCTGTTGTTGGAAAACATCGAGGGCTGTTTCTCACCGTCAGGAATGCGAAGAAAAGGCTTGACTTCCTGCGGAGAGTTTTCTAGTTACCTTGTAAGGACAACTCGAAAGCACAGAGGAACCGAGAACAATGCTGGAAGAGATCGTGATGCGTTTTATAGTCTGTGTATTTCTTTTTTTTCCAGAAAGAAGATACCACAGCTTGTCGCCTTATTTGCATAAATAACAGATTGATGAGGTGAAGCCCAAACCCTGAAACCAAATCCCAGCCAGTGCACCAATCAGGCTTGAGCAGGAGAAAACATCACAAAGCCTGTCCTGCATTCTTTCACATTTACTCCTGTCACTTTGGAGATCAGACACCTGAATAGTTCTAACACAGCGATAATCAGACGTTTGTGTTTATTATTAGCAACATTGTGTGTTTGCACAATATTCTAATGTACAGTATAAATTTGGATTTTTTACAACTCTCACCAGAAAAATAAAAAATCACTTGCAACTTGTATCTGCAGCACCTTCTATATGATCAGCAGAGACTTGAGACTCGACTTGGACTCCACTTTAAAGACTTGAGACTCGTTTTGGACTCCACATCAAAGACTCGAGTCTCGACTAGGACTCCACCTCAATGACTCTATACTTGACTAGGACTCCACCTCAAAGACTCGAGACTCCACTAGGACTCCACTTCAAAGACTCGAGACTCGACTAGGACTCTACCTCAATGACTCTATACTTGACTAGGACTCCACCACAAAGACTCGAGAATCGACTTGGACTCCACCTCTGAGACTCGAGACTCGAATTGGACTCCACCACAAAGACTCGAGACTCGACTAGGACTCCACCTCTGAGACTCGAGACTCGACTAGGACTCCACCACAAAGACTCGAGAATTGACTTGGTCTCCACCTCAGAGACTCAAGACTTAACTTGAACTCCACCTCAGAGACTCGAGACTCGACTTGGACTCCACCTCTGAGACTCAAGACTCGACTTGGACTCCACCTCTGAGACTCGAGACTCGATTTGGACTCCAGCTTAATGACTCGATACTTGACTAGGACTCCACCTCAAAGACTCGAGACTTGACTAGAACTCCACCACAAAGACTCGAGACTCGACTTGGACTCCACTTTAAAGACTCGAAACTCGACTTGGACTCCACCTCAGAGACTCGAGACTCGACTTGGACTCCACCTCTGAGACTCGAGACTTGATTTGGACTCCAGCTTAATGACTCGATACTTGACTAGGACTCCACCTCAAAGACTCGAGACTCGACTTGGACTCCACCCCAATGACTTGAAACTCGACTTGGACTCCACCTTAGAGACTCAATAATTGACTTGGACTCCACCTCAGAGACTTGAGACTCGACTTGGACTCCACCACAAAGACTCGAGACTCGACTTGGACTCCACCTCAGAGACTTGAGACTTGACTTGGACTTCAGATGCATGAAGCCAGAATATCTTGCTGCTCATGCTATGTACCTCGGAGGACAGTGCTATACACCGTCTTCCACATACATCACCATTCACATGTCTAAAATGTCCTACTGTCACTATGACTGAAAAGGAACGGGTGTATTAATTAGCTGGAGTTAAAAAAAAAAAAAAAGAGTCAAAGCATACATCCATATCAGACATTGTTGGCTCCAAATGGAAATGAAATTCATTTTGTTGATGAGGCAACAAAGGATGAGTCGTCCACGTTGGGGTAGGATGGAAAATAAACACACAGCGTTTTGTACCACATGCATAGACCACACTCCAAACCAGACCCAAGATTTAGACTGAATTAAACATGACTCTCTCACAGTGAAGTGTCTACTTGAATAATCTATAATAATCTCATCCGTGGCTCGTCAGGTGAACCTCGTTTGTTAAATCGACTCTCTCTGCACAACAAATTGCCAGGTATTCAATCCAGCACTTGACTGAAAAATGGACCTTTAATCGTCTTTCATTTGTCTTTCATAAGTACAATAACATGATAATCTGTACTGAAATGCCACTCCATTTGTTTGTTTTTTTTCCTTTCATTCCAGTTGATCAGAGACATTACTGTGTAAGTAAACATAATTCATCTAGTTTGGATTCCACTTTGTTCATCAACAGCCTTGTTAGGTTATTTTTAAGATGCTCACTGATGCCTCCTTGAGATTCTGTAAAATAATCTGTAATACTAGAGTCTGACACAACACTAAATCTGGAGCCTATCCCTGGACGCATCGGGCGCAAGGCGGGGTACACCCTGGACAGGGTACCAATCCATCACAGGGTACAATCACATACCCATTCACACACCCATTCATACACTACGGACACTTTAGACACGCTACATCAGACTACCATGCATGTGTTTGGACTAGGGGAGGAAACCGGAGTACCTGGAGGAAACTCCCGACACACAGGAAGAACATGCAAACTCAGCACACACAGGGCCCTGGCGGGACTCGAACCCCGGACCCTGGAGATGTGAGGTGAACGTGGTAATCAGAACTAAGGCGGCTGTGTCTCAGTCAGTAGAGCGGGTTGTCCACTAATCCACTAATCATAGGGTTGGTGGTTGGAATCCCGGCCCGGGTGATCCCATGACGAAGTGTCCTTGGGCAAGACACTGAACCCTAAGTTGCCCCCGATGCCAAGCTAGCACCTTGCATGAGCGCAGCTCTGCTACCATTGGTGTGTGAGTGTGTCTCATTTGTAAGTCGCTTTGGATAAAAGTGTCTGCTAAATGAATAAATGTAACTAAACATGCCAAAATGTATACGTTTATACATTTCATTACATTTAATTTAGATACAGATATTGTTCATGAAACAAGTTAATTCCTGTTCTTACTTGTGTTATAGCAGCTATAAACAGTCGTTCCTTCACCAGCCCTGTCTTCATTCTCTCCCTAATAAGACCAAAACATATCAAACGCAGCTTGTCATGTTACAGAGAAACTACAAAGTGTAAATTCCTCTGTCCTGAAAACTTACAAAGAAGTTACAGCTTTAACTCTGACTGTTACAAAGTGCTGACACTGGAGACTCCTTCCATGAATGTTACATACACATGTCCTTATAGAAAACCTTACTATAATGATAATGAGTTTTTATGTATCACATATACATTACAGCACAGTGAAATTCCTTTCTTCTCATACCCCAGCATGTCAGAAAGTTGGGGTTAGAGCGCAGGGTCAGCCATGATACAGCGCCCCCTGGATCAGAGGGGGCTAAGGGCCTTGCTCAAGGGCCCAACAGGAGCAGCTAGGTAGTGCTGGGGCTTGAACGCCCAACCTTCTGGTCAGTAACCCAGAACCTTAATGGCCAACTGCCCCTATACTATATCAACAATTACACACGTTCTTTAATACGTTTATGTGACGTGTCTGCCGTACAAGTCCCGGTGAACGAGCTGTTACTATAGAAACGATCACAACATTTCTCTTTGAGGAAACTAATCAACATCGTCTGACCAATCAGAAGTCAGAATGCAACGGTAAGTTTCTTACTGTCCATGCCAGTGTGTACGTGTGTACATGGCTTTCAGTGTGTGCACATCCTCTTTTCACTCATTTATCTGAAAGCGTCCAGCTGGGCTGTGGTGTGTTTCCACAGAACAGTTTCTGAGAGTTTATTGTGCGTGTTGTGGCACAGCAGTACTCTGGGGAACTGGGCCTTCATTTTTGGCCCTTCTCTAGGATCCAGCTGAAATGCAAACCTGCCCATTGTGCGACGATGAAAAGGCAATATAATCTATCGCCGTGTGTGTGCCAAGCCCCACTGAGTCCCATTCATACACCGACACACAGCTTGGTGCCGGATCATGCATCGATTCCTTCTGAATGTTAAATATGAGGTAATAATGCGGCTGCCGTCGGTGTATTAACCAAAATCTTCTGCCTGACTGCTGGAACGCAAGGCTTTGTTATATCTTCTTTTAGATTTTACGTCGCTCTCAGTCGGGAGGGGGGACGAAGGGGACGTAATTTGTCTCTCTGAATACGCTGTCCAGCTCAATAAAGAGAAAAGAAATATATATAACAGATGGAGCTAAAACAAACAAAAAAAGACAGAATGCTTTGGCTTCAAACCCAAAATTGATATTCGGAGCCAGCAATCGAACATCACTTGGCCATTCTCCCATAAAATTGCGAATGTATACAGTATTCAAACCATGTTTAAAAAAATTCAGTCTATTCCCCCCCCCCGTCTCATTCGCTTGTTTCTCCCCTCTGCCGCCTGCCTCGCCTGTGATGAATCTCAATTACAGCAAGGTCACCTTTCATTCGCTTGATCTCTCTGTTGCTTTATTGGAACTGGCAGTACTTCCACACTATTATGGTGCACTTATTGACAGGCCGATCCCTCTCCAAACAAGACTGACAAAAAATGTGCAAGACTTTCTGGCTCCTTTCTAATTTTGGGTGACAGAATTGGCGCAGGAACGTCATAGCCGAGCTAATGGCCATATAGTAATCTCCCACGTGCTCTCTGGTGATGCAAGGTCGGCCTATTTATATGCTGCTGTGTAACCAACCAGACTCGGGAGAGGCTTGAGGTTATTAAAAAACATCCAAAACCATTGTCAGAAAAATGGGCATTCACAGTGAGCCATCGGAAGATCAAAACCGGACAATCGGGAGAGTTGAGTGTTGTGACAAATTAGCAAGAGATGTTAGCACAGCATGGACAAAGCAGGCGGAATAACACAACTCGGAACTATCGAACAGTGATAAGACTTCATCTATATCTATAGATATATCTATATGGTGTTGTGCGGTTATAAAGTCATCGACCAGGAAGTGCTAATCAGAACAGGCACAGGTAGTGATCAGTAGAAATAGTGATCAACTCTGGTGATAGCGACCTCTGCTGGTGTGGAGAAGCATTGTCCTGGGCTACTGTGACACGCTGAGATCTGAAAGAAATGACACACAAAACACAGTATTTACTTTGCCTATTCGTTTATTAATCCCCTGCTCCACGTTATCTGTGCTTGGGTGAATTTAGTGATTTTTGGACATGTGTCCAAATGCAAGTAAAGAGGATCTTGGTAATTGGTTCATGCAAACCCTTTTAATCTATAATCTATGAGGGCCAAGTCCAAAAACATGCATGGTAGGCTGATTGGCATGTCCAAACTGTCTGTAGAGTTCAAATGTGTAAGTGATTGTGCCCTGCGATGGATTGGCACCCTGTCCCGGGTGTTCCCTGCCTTGTGCCTGGTGCTCCCTGGGATACGCTCCAGGTTCCACATGACCCTGTAGGATAAGTGATATGGATGGATGGATGGATGGATGGATGGATCTATGATCAGTAGCTAGTTATGGTGGTTAGCTGTACAACATCTTGGCAACTGTAGAAAATGACCCCAGGGTCGTGCTGATCAATGTGGAAAAAATTCAATGTTTATGGTTGATGAAATCCTTAGATTAGGCATCAGCGCCTTTCCTCTCACCCTTTATTTATCTCTTCTGTTCCATATTATGGACTCATCAAGTCTTCAAGTGCAGAGTCTCTCGAGTTTCTGAGCCTTGTTTATTCCTCTGTAGTCCAACCTGTTTATCCGTCCATCGACCTTTATCTGGTAGTCGGCTGGTCTTTCTATTGAGCATTGATTGTTTATATCGAGTCCGTCATGTTCTACAGTTTCCTGTTAGTACACGGGTTTGACCATTGGGTTGTATCCTGGATTATGCCTTTAGGAAATCTATTGCACATGTTCAGTCTTTCAGTACAGTTTACTTCTGTAAATTTGGATTAGTAAAGTTTGATAATGGTAAATGGCACACTTATATAGCACTTATATCCAAAGCGCTTTACACTGTGTTTCATTCACCCATTCACACACACACTCACACACCAATGGTAGCAGAGCTGCATGCAAGGCGCTAACTTGCCATCGGGGGCAACTTGAGGTTCAGTGTCTTGCCCAAGGAAACTTCGGCATGTGGAGTCATCCGGGCCAGGAATCAAACCGCCAACCCTACGATTAGTGGACAACCCGCTCTACCGACTGAGCCACAACCGCCCTAAGTTTTAATTGCATTACAGAGGTGTTGATTGGGGGGGGGGGGGATAGAAAAGCAAGGCAGATGGTAAATAAATCAGGCTAAATGTTGTTTTCTTTTGCTTCAATGGAATATTATCACTTTCGCATGTGAAAGAGCACATTTAGAACCACATTACTATCCAATCCCAATCCCACCTACGTTAGATTGGTGGATGTCCACTCAAACGAGGATGATCCAGACTCTGTTTTTAGATGCTCCTGATACCGGAGATGAACATGAACATGGCGGTAAAATCTCCCACACGTCTGCATTCTCAGTCCAGGAAAGGTCACTCACTGAGCTTTACAGAGAGCCGTGTTGGTGGACACAAGCTTCCCTGCTGCGCAGCTCAGTTTCAGAGTGCATTTTAAATGCTGTTAAATCCTTAAATACTGTAATTTTATGCACAGATTTATTATTTTGCACATTTTTTGCAATGATTTATTTATGTTTATCACTCACAGTGTAACTTATAAAGAAACGTAGTTTGTGGTATGTTTGTTGCTGTTCATTTGGCATGTGTTTTTTTTATTCTTGTTTACCAGCATCTAAGCGTCCTAATAAAAAAAAAACCGTCCTTTTTTTAAATTGCTGTAAATGACTACTCATGCGACGACTAGTCGGGAGGATTGAGACCCAGCGATTAGAGTTAAACCCAACCATGAAACAAGCAGCGCAGTTTACTTTGTCATTCATCTCATGGAGACACTGCTGAGTTTTATTTACAATCAAAAGTGGAACTGGGGCTAAAAAATGGAGAGTGTGTGTAAAAGTCTATGGCACTTTTTGACTCCGCTAAGTCCATTGGCTAGACCTCTCCAGGCCATATCGATCCACAGTAGAATTGTTTGACCCTGTTTACAGTCTGAGGTAAAAGAGGCATGTCTCCAGGACCTGCAGAGAGCTGAAAATGTCAGCCAACACCAGATACAGCTCCGAGAACGAAGGGCACATTATTGAGTTAATCCTGGAGAGAGGGAAATTCTAGCCCACAAAGAGCACCTGGGTCTCACAGAGTCATTACAGCAGAGGAATGGTGTTTTCTTCCCAGCAAATGGATCTATTATGCACTGGAAACATCACCTTTGGCGGCTTGGCCACCAAAACACACACTTCTGTCTCGAGATGAGTTTTCCCAGAAGTGAGGAATTATAGAATTGTGTAAAAATAAGTGGAAAACGATCTCATGGATCTGAGAGTGCACGCTCTCTGTATCACACTGAGCTCCTGTGTGTGGCTGCAGGATAGCCATAAGTTATGGCATGACATCTTCAGATTTGATAAAAGGAGACTTGAGAATACTTTTTAAACTCATCCATCTGGGGTTCAAATCAAACTGCGAGTGCGGGTGATGATTTTCATCTTCCTCTGACAAAATTCCTTCGGCAAAATACAGTAAAAGATGTGGCAGGAAGTTCAGCTTCAGCTAACACCCTCCTCTCAGCCGTATCGTTCATACACATACACATGGATCTGAACCTCTCATAGCATGAAAAGAATGAAAATGTGTGCAGAACCTTGTGAAATGATCTCCTGTCTTTCATGCTGGCGCAGCTAGATTGAGTTGGAGAAGGTGAAAGCCATCAGCCTGATCAAGGATTCAGGTTCTAGGGGCTTTGTAGTCCTCGGAAATGGAGCTTCTTACACACTGTACAAAGAAAGGAAGTAAAATGGGGTTGTAGAAAAGAAAAGAAAAGAAAACGCATTTATAAATTTGAAACCTCTTTTATAAAGGCCTAGAGAACATCGTTTACTGAACTAAATCACTATTACAAAGAGCAGGGTACTGAAATCATTCACTATTTCTTCATTTGGTTTACAGGAAGCGTATAAAAGAGCTACTTGATACCACTATAATGGATGGTAATTTTCCAGAATGGTTAAAAATAGCAGTTTAAAGCGTATTCATCACATTTTACATCCAGAGAAGTTCATAAAAGTTCTATGTAGCGGTGAACAGCTGTTTCCATGTCAATAGAAGATCTTCAGGAAATGTGGAATTATCCAACGATCTCTTGCTGAAATATTTTTAATATACCGCCATTATTATGCTCTAGAAGGACCCAAAGAGGTTTTGTGTGGAACCATATAACAGAGGGTTAACAACACCTTTAATAAGCAAAGAACCGCTCGTTATTCCAAGAACCCTTGAGGAACCAATTCCAATAAGTTATTGTATTAACTATTAACACTCATTTGAGGGATCATAACAGGTTCTTCTTCCTTTTTGTTCCTCTCAGAGAGCCCTTTAAGGTTTCATGTGGAACCATAAAATAGCGGGTTTCCCCAGTCAGATAGGGTACCAAGAACTCAGTTCCAAGTACTTCTGTGAAGCTCAGAACTATTACATTTCTTTATTTTTTTTTTTTTAAGCCTTCAGGAGCCCAAACTTGACAGAATATACCAAGTATTCTTGAAGTATTTGACTGGCTCTCTTGAGAATCATTGGATTTTGTTTGATTTCATAAAAATAGCCACTTAAAAGAATGCTCACCATAACGGTTAACATGACTTGGGTCAGATGAATGAAGTCATGAGAGAATGTACTAATGCCAAGCCGATATTTCATTTACATTTACTAGACGCTTTTATCCAAAGCGACTTACATGTGCACACTCACACACCAATGGTAGCAGAGCTGCATGCAAGGTGCTAGCTTGCCATCGGGGGCAACTTAGGGTTCAGTGTCTTGCCCAAGGATACTTTGGCATGGGATCACCTGGGCCGGGATTCGAACCACCAACCCTACGATTAGTGGATTAGTGGACAACCCGCTCTACCCACTGAGACACAGCCGCCCTGTATTTCGTACGAGTCGTGTGAATTGTTACAAGTTTACAACCGTGATAACACCTGATGCTAACTGGCTAACCTCATCAGTGAAAGTAGCTTTGTCTCCGGTTCTTACCGGATCTCATTGAGTCATGAAAGTTGTAAGAATTCAAACAAATGGTTATAATTTTGTTTGATTTTCATCAGAGGAATGAAATTCTAAGAACAAAACAGTGAGGAAACTAAAAAAATACTTAGATTTAATGCTAGCATCTTCCAGTCTTGTGGGCCATAACACATGCTGCTAAGTTAGCTAGCCAACTAGTTAAGAATAACATCCCAAGTAACCTTATCTAGCCGTTATCTAGTTGTTAAACTACAATCCAAACTTCCGACTGTTTCATGGTTAGAAGTTGTCATGGTACTGAGGAAAGCACCCTGGACACACCCCCTCACTCCCGCTTTCCCACAGTTCATAACCTCCTTGATCACTGACTCCATTTTTGCAGAGTTACTGAAGAAGCTATCTTTTTCTCATCTTTTTTTCCTCCTATCTCTGTGACTCTTCCAGATCCTCAGCTCAGTTTAGATCAGATATATTTCTTCCTGGATTTTTTTTTTTTTTATCCATTGGTTCTCTCCGTGGAGACACACTTGGCTTAGATGCGTTTCCTCATGTGACCCAAGAGGTGCATCAATGTTTAATGGCTCACTGGCTGCTCCTCAGGTATTGTGTATGTTTAATGCCACTCGGGCTGGGCTCCGCTTTGGCGGGTATTGTTTAATGTTTTATTCAGGGGTTCGGCAGGTTAAAGTTTCCACAGGCCACCACCCGTGTAATTCCCCTGGCTGAAATATCAGGGTGACAAACCGTTGGCTCCTCATGGAGGATCAGAGACAGGAAAGCGTGCTGATCGGATGGCGGTTCCTGCTCCATATCC
>JAFFST010045062.1:45164-52664 GCA_022414735.1 Noturus placidus | reverse complement strand
AAGCACTGATGCTCAATAATGTAACTTGTTAAAGAAGAGGAGAGCTGGAGAAAGAAAGAAAGAAAGAAAGAAAGAAAGAAAGAAAGAAAGAAAGAAAGAAAGAAAGAAAGAAAGAAAGAAAGATAGACAGAGAGGGAAAGAAAGATGGATAGAAAAATCTGGGAGAGAAAGAGGTACAGAACTTGCAGTGGTGTTCAATACTGTAACCAGACGAGAGACAGACAGATAGACAGAGACTGACCGTGAGAGAGAAATCTGCCAAGCTAGCGACGGTGTTCAATAATGTAACTAGATCTGGATGGTGAACTGGAGATGAGGGAGCAATATTGAGGTCATGGAGTCTAAAACGAAGGTCAGGAGGTGTCACCCCATTGGAGCATCAGAGCTAAAGCACCTGCTACTACTGCTAATGCCTTTAAGCCAGTTTCCTCTACAGCATCATACTCACTGCGGCTCAAAACAGGGCAAATACCTGAAAAGAAATAGTTTCCCACTTCTCTCGCCTGGAATTCCTTAAGTGTAGGTATTACGAGTCGATCTCTGCAAAATAATTTTATGTTCAAAGTATGTTTTATTAAACTCAGGTGCGATCCCCAAAATGTAAATTGAAAACGTGTAAATGGTTAGCTTTAAGGACTTGTTTTAACAGGAATTAGTATACCCTAGGTCAATGGTCATCAAGGAAAGAGTCTGGTCTGGTAGTGACAATTAAAAAAAGAAGTCATAGATGAAAACAGAATGTTTGTTCATGGTCCTGGTGAAAAGTGATGGCGTAAAACACCCGTGTGAAACAAGACCTAACTACTTCACAAATTTGAGTGGGATACCCCTGCTGAAGGTGAAGGAAATAGAATGATCATAGTCAGTAGCCCATCACTTCAGAGGGAGCAATAACTTGTAAGGCCCAGGATAGCAGGAGTAGGATTAGATTTGAAGAAGGGGATTGTGAACCTAATGATTCACAGACTAGTGAGGTGAGGGATTGGATTAGGAGTAGGAGCTTGCTGAGGGAGGATTTAGGCTGTAGCTCAAATATGCAGGAATAGGAATCAGTTGGCGGAAGTAAGACAGGGAAGGGAGTGGGACTGCCGTGCTAGAATCCCAATGGTAGGTATAGAATCGGGATGAATGTAGAAACAGTTTGGTCTGAGGATGGTAGGAGTACAATCCAGGCTCAAGCAGGCCACAAGATTGCAAAAAGAGGATTAATTGCAGGACTATGATCCTGATTGGAGTAAGAACTTGTAGGCCTGGGATTTGCTGGTGTAGGATCCAACTGTCATAGTCCACCATAGGATATAAGATCAGGATGGGAACAAAAGCTAATTGGTCTAAGGAGGACAGAAGTAAAATCCTGACTGAAGCAGGAGTTTGTTTCTAGACCTTTGATTAAGAGGATCTGGATGAAGCAGTAACATTTAAGTCTTCGGATGTGGGCCTCAGAATGGTAAGAATAGGGCCTAAATGGCAGGAACATTTGGAGGGGATTAGGAATTCTTAGGCCTCAGGTTCACAGGAATAGAATCCAGAAGGCATAAGTTGGTTCTGGATGGGGCAGGAAACTTTCCTTAGAAACCTTTTGGCCTTAGGAAGGTAGGAGTAATTTGTGGGCCTCAATAAATCCTAGATGACAGGTGCAAAATTTGAATGAGAGCAGAAATCCTTACGCCTTGTGGTTTCAGAAGTACGATCAACATGGCAAGAATAGTATCTGGCTGGGGTAGGAACTTTTAAGTTTTTGCTTGGTAGCAGGAACATGTGAGTCATAGTTTGGTAGAAATCTTACATAGATGGAAGGAGCAACGTTTGGATAGGAGCAAGAACCCATGGGCTTCAGTATGGTGGGAATAGTACTCAGATGGCAGGAACAGGAGTTGGATGGCAGCAGGAACTTGTGGGGCTCAGGTTGGCAGAAACAGCAACTAGATGGCAGGAGAAGAATTTGGATGGGAGCAGGAACCCCTGAACCTCAAGATGTGTAGGAATAGAACCTAGCTGGCAGAAGCAAAATTTGGATGTGAGCATGGAGTTGCAGGCCTCAAGTTGGCAGGAATAGCATCTGGATTGGAGAAAAGGTTTGTAAGCCTCAGAATTGCAGTAGCATCCAAATGGCTTAAGGATCTGGATGTTGCAGGTGCATGTGGGCCTTAAAATATCAGAGGAGACTCTGGATAAGAACCTGGGCTTGTAGATCTCAGGATGGCCAAAGTAAGACCTTTAATAATACTATAATGCAGGATGATGTCTAGTGTGTGTAGATGTTTAGTTCTGAGGCATTTTTTTTTTTTAATCTGTAAGCGAGAGCTTTGTACTGTTTCAGAATCCTTAAAGGACTTTAGTAAATATGCTGTTTGCTTACCATCAGCATTGTATTGAATAACACTGTTGAATATTAAGCAATCTTTTGATCTATCTTTCATTAAGCCTCCCTGTGTGTTTTTCCTGCATTTTTCATATATTCAATTATCCTTTGTGCTTTACACAGGAGAAAAATGAGCTCAGAGCATCGAAGGCTTCACGTTATTTATTTATTTATTTTTAATTAGCAGTATTATAAGGCTGTTTAAACCCCTGTAATTGGAAATCCTGAGGAAAAAAAAAAAAAAACACAAGTAACACGCCAGCTCGCTCGCTTTCAGATTGCCTTCGTGTTGGTGCGTGTGTGTATATGGAGCTCTGCACGAGTCTGAGGAAGATTTATGTGTGGCATATATCAGGCATTGTCATGTAGGATGTTGTAACTCAGTCAACAAGCACTCGTTTCTTGTTATCGATGCTCTCTGCGACCTCCCGAGCATTAGTTTTGTTCACAGCAATGCGACGTTTTTTTTCTGGCCGTGTGTGCAATTGGTCTCAAAATGCCAAATTACACACCTCCACCGTGCACAGATCTGATTTTATAAGGCCATTCCAGCAAGTCCTAGACGTCGGCTGACAAATTGCAGGTTTCAGAAGGAACGTCAATGAAGCTTCGGCACAGACTGCAATCAACTTGTTTGACCTCATTGTGGCTCAGAATGGGGTTGATGTACGAGAAAATTTCTGTCATTCTCAAGGAAAATGGATCGACTGACTAAAGTGTTATAAGTTTAATTCTAACACGGTGGATTTTCAACACTGTTGCTACTTTAGTCCCACACCGAGCCGGTGGAAAAGACCACACCTTATGTATGGTATATATTTATGACCCCGTTATGATTAGCTCTTTTAAACATTTTTTCCTGCTTCCAAATATGGGCATTTCTAAACAACCGAGATAAATAGGAATGATATGTTATTAGGCGTTATTAAACATTAAGATCAACGTGTCTTTTAGGTTTTCTCAAAGAATTTAGTGTGCTTTGCCACACCTGTTCATTATAAAAAAAAAACTTACATAATGTCTACATTGTTATGATTTGTTAAAACCCTTCTATACCCAGGAGCCGCATTCGTCGATTCCATGCATTGTTAGTTTCTGAGAAACACTTGAAATAGATTTATGAAAGGTTTCTGGCCCTTTGGAGGAGCCCTTACAGGTTCAAGGTAGAACCAGACAAGTGATTGCCTTCGTGATTGGCTGTGGCTCAGTCGGTAGAGCGGGTTGTCGACTAATCATCTAATCGTAGGGTTGGTGGTTGGAATCCCGCCCCTTGTGATCCCATGCCGAAGTGTCCTTGGGCAAGACACTGAACCCTAAGTTACCCCCGATGGCAAGCTAGCACCTTGCATGCAGCTCTGCTACCATTGGTGTGTGAATGTGGTCTCATTTGTAAGTCGCTTGTAAATGTAAAAATGATATTTCTGTAAATGCTGCTTTGAGACAATGTACCATTGTAAAAAAAAGCGCTAATTGAATTGAATGTTTCCCTTTTAAATGTTTTCCAAGTAGAACCCATTTAAGAAGCCTAAGAACTCTTAACTATCCAAAAAACCGTGAAGAACACTTGAAGAGTGTAGGAGGTTCTAAGCTATATTCATGTTGTCCATCAAACAAAGTGCTCAGGAGTAAATGAGAAGTTACGTCCTGTTACTGTTATGAAATTCTGACACTGGAGACTCCTTCCACGAATGTTAATGAAGAATGTACTTATAGAAAACGTCACCATATCAACGTATTTTTTAAAAATCCGTCTATGTGGCGCGTCCTCCATCCAAGTCCGTGTGAGTGAACTGTTATTATAGAAACCATAACACATTATTGTGACCAAGCAATCAACAGCGGTGGGGTAAGAACTCCTCGAAGTGCGTCCTCGGATTTCGAGTCTGCGTCCGTGGTGATCTCATTGGGAAACCAACGAAGACACGTTGAAATGATTTGTTGCCTGAGTTTTATGAAAACCGACTTTGCGCGATGTACAAATGAGCTTGAACTTGTAGGCCATGAGCATTCTTGTGTATCAGTGTTTCTGCTCACTCAGCTATATAGCGTGGTACACACATACACGCATAACCCTGCAATAATAGCACAATATTTAGGTCATATCTAATTAACTTTATTCTCTTTAGTTCAGAAAGCACATTAGCATACACCTTTCGTTCCCCATCAAAGGGCTGAATACGTTCACCTGTTCGCTCCCGTTTATTCGTCATATCATAGCGATAATTATGTTTGCTCGTTTATGGAACTTAATTATAGAGTGAGTCAGTAATTACAGGGGCCGTGAAAAGGTGCGGGTGTGAGCAGGGACTGATCCGCGCCGATGCTCTAATGTTCATATCATCGCCTGAGGCACAGAGAGCTAAGAGCAATTCAATATACCACTCATGTGCATAATCGCTCATCAAACCTGCTCAGAGGGCAACAAAAATGGGTTGGAGGTGGAGCTTTACAAATCCTGATGTCATTTCCTCCTCATTTTCATTAACATGGTCTTTCCCAGCACTTGAAATGAGGTCTATGGTGGTAACGGTTCGTTTTTAATCGTTCTTAACTCAATGGATTGGCTTAAACTGTTGCAGGACTCCAACTCTAATTAGAGTTGCTAAATTGTGTCATTTTATCCATATACAGTAAATACAATGTTGAATGATCTTGACAGTTTTCAGAGGTTTGACAACTCATAAGTTCTTTATCTAGCCCACTGGGAAAGTCCCAGAAGTACCAAAATCTGCCGCAATACAATACGATGCAATTTAGTCGCCTGTGGTCGATATATGTGACCAAGTTTGATCAGAATCCTATTGTTGTTTGCTAAACGATGAGAATGTAAAGAAGGACTATTTTTTTAAAGGTTTCAGACTTACAGCACAGTTGTCTTGCGGCTGTGTCTCAGACGGTAGAGCGGGTCGTCCACTAATCCACTAATCGTAGGGTTGGTGGTTGGAATCCCGGCCCGGGTGATCCCATGCCGAAGTGTCCTTGGGCAAGACACTGAACCCTAAGTTGCCCCGATGGCAAGCTAGCACCTTGCATGCATCTCTGCTACCATTGGTGTGTGAGTGTGTCTCATTTGTAAGTCGCTTTGGATAAAAGCGACAGCTAAACGAATAAATGTAATGTCCTATTAAATTATTTACACATCAGTTTAAAAAAAAATATGAATTATTTTTTACTCACCAGTTGATAATCAATTCACGCTTGTTTTCGTTGTTGTTACCTTTTAAAAACCAAGACCTCAATCCAAATTGTCCAATCTGTCATGTTATATCATAGAAGGAACTCCGGATTACAGTTCCCAGCAGCCACTGCACCTCACTGCATCACGGTCACATGACCACCTGCACCTGAATCACGTTCATGTTAGCAAGCACTTATGTGTATATTTTAATATTTTACAGTTTGCATTGCACGCCTTGTCCGGTGTTTGTCTTTTGTCTTCCGTCGTTGGGATTCGGGTCTTTGTTAATTGAATGTTTATTCTTTGCCTTAGTTGCCTTAGCTGTTTTGCATTCGTTTGTATTTTCAATTGAAATCTAATCTACACTTGCATCCGTCTCCGCCTCTAAATCGTGACACAATCGTTACACGCGTAAAAAGCAGCAGCAATCGTAACGTAAATAAAAAGTATGATGGGTTATTTACATGCATTAGTATCGAGTGTGGAACATAAGCGAGTGTTGTAATCTTTAATTCTGTCCTGAAGCGTCAGGTTTTCACCATCAACACAATGTCGGAAAGTCGAGGCAACAGCTCGATCCCATCATCGATCCACATACGTGTAGTGCAGCGTGTGCTGGGTACTGAAAAAAAGAAAAGCTACTGATTAGTCTTCATTGTCACTGTGCATTTACACTATGCGTATTTTAAAGGGCTTACCTTCTTTTGCTAAATTGTTAGCAAAGTGTTAGCATTTGAAAGCTTAGCATGTTGTGTATTTGACGTATCATGTCCATGGGGGGGGTTGGTAAAAAAATAATGAATGCAAGTGAAAATAAATGGCAGGAGGAAAACAAAGGAAACACGCATTAGCCATGAGACAATTCAGTTTCCCCCGTTAGCATTCTCTGGAGCAGAAATGGAGAAGCAAACACTGTTCATCAGCTTCGGTGTGCATCATGTTTTCTCTTCATTTCAAACTCCTCTGTGTTTTATACACACACACATACACACACACACACACACACACACACACATACAGTGTTTTGCACTGGCACCTTCAGCTTATTGAGTTGCTGCTCATTTCAAAGCCCTTCAATGAGGCTCCCAATGTGGAGTGTGTGTGTGTGTGTGTGTGTGTGTGAGGGTGTGCATGATAGAATGTGCCATAATGCTGGCCAAAATGAAGGCCTCACACACACATACACACGCGTGCTCCGTACCGCCGAGATGCTCAGGGAGTGTGGACGCACTCCAGGTTTCCATGGTGATCTGGTGAATGCCACCAGACAGTGCAAAAAAAAAAGCATTTTAATCACAGAGAGGATGATCGGCGAGTCCAACTGTCCCTCCTCCTTCATCAACACAAATCACAGAGGCAGAGTCGGGTCCAAAATTCCAGCCAGGACTTCCTTCATGACAGCGGTCCTGAAGCATTAGAGATCCACATGAAGTGGAGGCTCATTATTCGAATGAGGTTTAATTTATTCAGATTTATTCGTGTTTATTTAAATCTGAATTACCTTTTGGTTTATTTGGGCACACTGCAACTTGAGAAATTTGAGATTGTTAGTGGACAGTTCAATGCAGTAGAGTTTATTAGAGTGGGTTTGTGTGCATTTGTGTTTTATCAGTGTTTATTGAACTTTAATAGAATTTAATAGCATTGAGTTTATTAGCGTTTATAGAAGTTAAGTAGAGTTTATTAGAATTCAGTAGTGTTTATTAGAGTTTGTTGGAGTTTTGTAGAGTTTAATAAAAAACAAAAAAACACATGTACGTAAGTATTCACACCCTTTGGTCAATACTTTGCTGAAGCACCTTTGGCACCAATTACAGCCTCGAGTCTTTTTGAGTATAATAATTTAATAATAATTTATCAATTTGTGTAGCGCTTTTTACAATGGTACATTGTCTCAAAGCAGCTTTACAGAAATATCATTTTTACATTTACAAGCGACTTACAAATGAGACACACTCAC
>JAFFST010045062.1:23055-45144 GCA_022414735.1 Noturus placidus | reverse complement strand
GGTGGTTGGAATCCCGGCCCGGGTGATCCCATGCCGAAGTGTCCTTGGGCAAGACACTGAACCCTAAGTTGCCACCAATGGTAGCAGAGCTGCATGCAAGGTGCTAGCTTGCCATCGGGGGCAACTTAGGGTTCAGTGTCTTGCCCAAGGACACTTCGGCATGGGATCACCCGGGCCGGGATTCGAACCGCCAACCCCACGGTTAGTGGACTAGTGGACAACCCGCTCTACCTACTGAGCCACAGCCGCCCATGTATGGGCGCTGCCGCAGCTGAGTATGATGGTACAAGCTTGGCACACCTATTTCTGGGCAGTTTCTCCCATTCTTCTTTGCAGGACCTCTCAAGCTCCATCAGGTTGGATGGGGAGCGTCAGTGCTCAGCCATTTTCAGATCTTTCCAGAGATGTCTAATCGGGTTCAAGTCTGGACTCTGGCTGGGACACTCAAGGACATTCACAGAGTTGTCCTGTAGACACTCCTTTGTTAACTTGGCTGTGTGCTTAGGGTCGTTGTCCTGTTGGAAGATGAACCTTCACCCCAGTCTGATGTCCAGAGCGCTCTGGAGCAGGTTTTCATCAATGATGTCTCTGTACATTGCTGCATTCATCTTTCCCTCGATGTTGACTAGTCTCTCAGTTCCTGCTGCTGAAAAACATCCCCACAGCATGATGCTGCCACCACCATGCTTCACTGGGCAGCCAGCTCTAGGAAGAGTCCTGCTGGTTCCAGACTTCTTCCATTTACAGATGATGGAGGCCACTGTGCTCATTGGGACCTTCAATGCTGCAGAAATGTCTCTGTACCCTTCCCCAGATCTGTGCCTTAATACAATCCTGTCTCGGAGGTCTACAGACAGTTCCTTGGACTTCATGGCTTGGTTTGTGCTCTGACATGCATTGATAACTGTGAGACCTTATATAGACCTTTATAATTTATCATGTAAAGTATCATGGCAAAGGGTGTGAATACTTACGTACATGTGCTTTTTTCAATTTTTATTTTTAATAAATTTCCAAAGATTTCAAACAAACTTCTTTCATGTTGTCATCATGGGATATTGTTTATAGTATTTTGAGGAAAATAATGAATTTAATCCATTTTGGAATAAGACTGTAACAGAACATGGGCGGTTGTGCCTCAGTGGGTAGAGCGGGTTGTCCACTAATCCACTAATCGTAGGGTTGGTGGTTGGAATCCCGGATGATCCCATACCGAAGTGTCCTTGGGCAAGACACTGAACCCTAAGTTGCCCCCGATGGCAAGCTAGCACCTTGCATGCAGCTCTGCTACCATTGGTGTGTGAGTGTGTCTCATTTGTAAGTCGCTTTGGATAAAAGTATCTGCTAAATGAATAAATATGAAATATAGAACACAATGTGGGAAAGTGCAGCGCTGTGAATACTTTCCAGACGCACCGTATATACTCTATATATGATGTATTTGTTGAACACGTTAACGGACAGACGCAGGGCTCGTGAGATGTTTCATTGTGTAGTGGAAACAGCTGCAGTCTGAGCATCACACTTTCTCGTGCCCTCTTTCATCACTCGGTTTATCTACAAACACACACAAAGCTACAACAGAATTCGATGTAGAATTTCCCATGTAGAAAGTGTGCACTTCCTCCTGGGCTATTGTGGAGCGAGTCTGATTCAGATCTCGCTCTCGGTGTGTGTTTACTTCTCTCTGATGTGCTGTAGTTTATTCAGCTGGTTCTGGCCAATCGCCAGGCTCTTTCATCTTTCGCCAACTCTCGTGCCATCCATTAAAACTTAAGTGTTTTTCAGAGCCACCATTGAATTGCAGCTTCTGTTTTGCATTTGTAAAAGGTGGGGGGTTCTCAATAAACCGTGAACAGCTCTTAGCCAGATTGCTCGGACAAAACAACGTCAATTCATTTGCACATTGACGTCGAGCTGACCGCTTTGATTTTTTTTTATTATTATTATTTCTCTATATTTTTCCCCTTCAAAGCAGATCCTGACCATCGACTCGGTTGCTTTTGACCAGGCCGTGCTTCAAATGTACGAGCATCCCCACAGGGCTTTCTTTTTGTTCATGTCATAACTTAAAATCTGTCCATCTTTGATCTCGAAGGAGGAAAATTGACATTTCCGATGCCTTAGGATGAGTTTTGTGAAATCTTATAAAGAAGAAACTGCTCAGTTCATGTCTGATACCAGTCACAGAATCAGAATGTGAACCAGTCGGATTTCTCCTCGTCTGAATTCAGGAAGAAGTTCACACAGACACACGGAGTTTGGTGCAAAAGCTTCTTACTTTTAACCTTCAGAAAGAATAGTATAAATACGCAGAAGAAATATCCATAAAGAATGATCAATGTCGATTAGAACAAGTCACAGATAAAATCAAACATATATTATATAGGTTCGAGTGATATACGTACTAAAGATGTCTAGTCTACCAGATAATAAGAAGAAGAAGAAGAAGAAGAAGAAGAAACGAGAGAGAGTGAGTGCGAAAGAATAATTCTGTTCTGGTACATCATGACCTTCAGAATTGAGACACTATGACCATGCTAGGAAACTTATCACATTGCCCTCTTAGGTCTTTAAAAGGACCTGCGCATGCTCTCTGTGGTCTCTACTGAGCAGCGTCCTGCTGGACAACCAGGGCGATACTAGGAGAACGATCGGACAGACAGTGACAGCAGAGTGCATTATCCAGTAACCCCCATCCTCCCCACAGTGATGAGAACCAGGAAAACCAGGAAGCATTCGGATGGGTTTTGTGTAATCTTATAAAGAAGAAACCATCGATTCTAAAAAACAAATAACAATAATAATAAAATGTAACTACGGAGCAGGATGCACCACAGCACAACGAGGGCAACCACATTCCATCTACTTCCCCGCTTCTTTCTTCTCCTGAGCTTCAGCGTATCTCACACTAGATGGCTTTCAAAGCTCCAAATTTTCCCCAACTCATACACACACGTGCGCACTACACACACACACACACACACACACACACACGTATATGTCAAGTGGGATGCAAATCCCTTTCTACGCTGGTTTTATTGGAAGCACATCAGAGAGGACAGAAACATTGACAGTCAGGGTTCAGTCAAACAGCAGTACGGTTCGGGATTAGACGTCATGCTGATGGAATCGCTGTAACTCTCTTTGAACGCATAACAAGGCTGCTGCTTTACATTTTGCGAGGAGGTCCACTTCGACAGGGTCTCATTCTAAGAAGTTTTATGCTGTAGCGATATTTGAATGTAACTAGCATCAACAGCAAGTGTAGATAACAAGCAGTGCAGTCGTCTAAAATCTTTTAACGCACGCCAAATCTTCATATACATGCTTCAGACCTTATTCATCACTCGGTTAGTAAAGCTGTGTGGAAATGTATTTGTACATTTACATGTATTCATTTAGCAGACGCTTTTATCCAAAGCGACTTACTAATGAGACACACTCACACACCAATGGTAGCAGAGCTGCATGCAAGGTGCTAGCTTGCCATCGGGGGCAACTTAGGGTTCAGTGTCTTGCCCAAGGACACTTCGGCATGGGATCACCCGGGCCGGGATTCCAACCACCAACCCTACGATTAGTGGATTAGTGGACAACCCGCTCTACCGACTGAGCCACAGCCACCCCAGTTTGTAGCCAAACTGAAGCAAAAGTTTTACTGATTTTCTTCGTACAGATGTGCGTATGTTGATAAACAAGTAATCAGCCATTACAGGCATTATCATTATATTTAAGCACGCCCACAGAATGCCATAAAATGCAAAGCTCACATCGAGCTGAAAATGCCGACTATACAGAAGAGCGAAATAGCGCCCCCTTGAGTGTGGCGTACTCTAAAACTCCCAGTAATACAGCTCAGCCATCGCACTGCATCCGCTCCTACAGACTCACATGAACTCCTAATCCTTTTATACTGTTCCATTTCTTTTGCACAGATCAGATAGCTAGTCTTCTTCGTATTAATTTACAGGTTTGTTTTGGAATCACCTTCTTTTGAGGAAAACTTTATTATATTGGTGTATAGTATATATAAATAAAGGATTTAAACCTGACAGTGTAATCCGTATATAAAATCGCAGTTACACGTCGACAATTATACGATTTCAAGCCGAGGTTTCTTACTATGTACATTTAGGCAAACTCGCATATGATATGAATGTTTTTGGCAGCTAGGTGACATTTCGTGAACACCGCATACCCTGTGTAAGTGCTCTTACGAACGATTTCCGAAAGGAAAAAAAAAACGTTTGTATCCAGTTGTACGTTGTTATTTTTTAATTGAATTGGTAAATCAGTTAATTCGGTATATAATCTGTTCTTACACATTCCGGTTTAAAGTCGAACTTCCAGCTAGGATTCTTGCTTTCTTTTGTCAACACTTCTTTGATCGATTGTTGTTTTTTTTCTTTTGCTTCATGTTGAATATTTAATGCAATAACTGGCAGAAGTGCAAAGCCGACTTTGTGCTAACTCGGAGCCTCACTCGATGATAGTGTAAAGTTTCGCCAAGTTACACTCGCATCTAATAAATCTATATCCACAGAGGTATAACTCTCCACACTCGACAGACATTGTGTAAGTCTCTGTAAGAAACTGAGCACTCAGGATCATCCTGTTCGGTATCGTTAAACTTTTTTATTATCAAACTTCTGGGTTTCACACAGAAACCAGCTCAATATCTCAATATGCACCGTTTATTTCGTTTATTCTTTCAAATTTTGACGCATTAGTACCCATGAGATAAAGGACGTCTCATTGGAATGCCGATAGTTAACTACGTTCAGAGCTGCTGTGTGTCAGTGAGATGGTTTAATCGTTCTTGAAGGTATTCTGTATTTCTGAAATTATCTTTATCTTTAATAACAAGATCATAACAGTGTCCCAATGTCAGGCAGAATGCATGGATTTAATACAGTTACCTAGTAAATCATATCACATGACGGTATTCTGTTAATACTGAGGAAGATTTAACAAGGCTGGGTATAAGTCAGCGGGCGGCTGTGGCTCAGTCGGTAGAGCGGGTTGTCCACTAATCCACTAATCGTAGGGTTGGCGGTTGGAATCCCGGCCCGGGTGATCCCATGCCGAAGTGTCCTTGGGCAAGACACTGAACCCTAAGTTGCCCCCGATGGCAAGCTAGCACCTTGCATGCAGCTCTGCTACCATTGGTGTGTGTGTGTGTCTCATTTGTAAGTCGCTTTGGATAAAAGCGTGTGATAAATGTAAGTCGAGGTTTTTAATACAGGGTTTAGGAGGGATTTCAAGTTTTTTGGATTTGGACAATTGGTCTGTTTTAGCATCAAGATCGTACAGCTGGATTTTCTCAACACACGTCCTGTTTGATATAAGATTATCAGCGACTAGATATGCTACAATAATGGCGGTGGCTGTGGCGCAGGTGGTAGAGCGGGTTGTCGACTAATCGTAGGGTTGGTGGTTCGAGTCCCGGCCCGGATGACTCCACATGCCGAAGTGTCCTTGGGCAAGACACTGAACCCTAAGTTGCCCCCGATGGCAAGCTAGCACCTTGCATGCAGCTCTGCTCCCATTGGTGTGTGAGTGTGTGTGTGAATGAGACACAGTGTAAAGCGCTTTGGATAAAAGCGCTATATAAGTGCACCATTTACAATATGTCCTGTACGTATGTACACATTTATTTACTCCCCTGTGTTTAACTACGGTGTACAGATGAACTCATTAACAGTATTAAATGCCAGAATGTTGCAACCTCATGAGGATGATGATCCCACGTTTTTCCTGGTTCATCTTGATCTCTCTTTACATCGCAGGGTTGATCTGGTGGTCTAACGGCTAAATATATCCATGTGAGGGCAATTAAAATCAAACCACTGATCGTTAATCTATGTCTGACCTTCTTAGAGCTCATTATGTATTTGTCAATTAGGAACACCTGTTATTCTGCCAAAAACTCAATTAGGCGTTTCGGCAGTGAAGCTAAAAATAGTGGCGCTAAACGCAAACACGCTTTCACACTTTCACCTTCCTGTTCGCGCCGTTAAATTCGCACGTGTTCACATCAGTGCGTATCTGGTAACAGGAAGTATGTCTCGCATGGTCAGTGCGAATAATAATAATAATAATCTGACAGAGGGATATAGGATAAATTTGGCCACCCGTGTCAAGAATCTAATCAGGGTGACATTTGGGGTTTTTGTTAATAATGTGTCGCTCCATTCTGACATTTTTCCCAGAAAAAAAAAATAATGTTGGTTTTTTTTTTTACTTTTTTTTTTTTTGTTCCACATCCTGTCTCATTTCTCAAAGCTGCAGAAGGAAGCTGGGTTTCAAACACATTATGGATTTATCATGCTGGATTCATGAAGCTGAGCTTAATCCTTTGTTGTCAGACGTGAGCAGAAAGCCGTGTGTAGGTGAGACATTTCAAAGCTGCTTTTCCCTCTTCTAATTGCCTGCTGGGTAATGAAGTATTGTAATTTCTTGCAGAACTGAAGAGGATCATGAGCCGTGCTCAGCATGGCGGATGTGCCTCCTATGAGCACTTCCACTGCCGCTCGTATCCCAGTGATTTCTTTTAGCACTTATTTTTTTGTCATTCTCAAGTTTTAATTCCCTCCTGTTTCAGTTTTATTCCTCCATAAAGGTCCATCGCTCTGTGCTTTCTGTGTTGTCTTCCTCATGTTTGACCCATGCTAATTGGGGGGTGGAGGGGTGCTGGTTGGAGGGGAATGGTGGGTTAGTGGTTAGCACACGTGTCTCAGAGCTCTGGGGTTGGGGGTTTGATCCAAGACTCTGCCTTGTGCTGGAGGGTTTCCTCTGGGTACTCTGGTTTCCTCCCCCAGTCCAAAGACATGCTGTAGGCTGATTGGCATGTCCAAAATTGTCCATAGTGTGTGTGTGTGTGTGTGTGTGTGTGTTGGTTGTGTGTTTGTGTGTGTGTGTGTGTTTGATTGTGCCCTGTGATGGGTTGGTCCAGGGTGTTCCCCACCTTGTAGGATAAGCAGTACAGAGGATGGATGGATGGATGGATGATCTCATTCATCCTCTGATTCATCCTAAACTTGTCTTTTTTATTGTCTAGGCTATTCTGCTTTTATTATATTTCATTTTGTTATGATTTGTGTAGTCTAGTCTCATATAGGTTTGTCGAGTGTATTCTTGTCTAGACTGGCCTGGTCTTGAGTGCTGTGGAGTATAGTCTTTAGTAGTCTGGTCTGGTTGTTGTCTCATTTACTCTTGTCTGGTCTCATCTTGTCATGCCCAGTCTTGCCTAGTCTGGTCATCTTGTTTTGTCTAGTCTGGCCTTATTCCAAAGTCTAGACTGATATTATCTTGTTTTGTCTAGTCTGGTCTTATTCCAAAGTCTAGACTGATATTATCTTGTTTTGTCTAGTCTGGTCTTATTCCAAAGTCTAGACTGATATTATCTTGTTTTGTCTAGTCTGGTCTTATTCCAAAGTCTAGACTGATATTATCTTGTTTAGTCTAGTCGTCTTCTGTGGTCCCTTCTTGTGTAGTCCTCTCTAGTTTGTCTTGTCTAGTCTGGTCTCGTCTAGCCTTTTTTTTTTTATGTGGTCTAGGGTTGTATTGACATGTCCAGTCCCCTCTAGTCTTTGCCAGTACAGTCTAATGTAGTCTTTCCTCGACTGGTCTGGTCTTGTCTTGTGTCGTCTATGCTTGTTTAGTCATGTCATCTTTTTGACAAGCCCCACACGTGAAAACAAAAGTGGCAATCCCTCACTCAGTCCTTTGTTGGAAACATTTGGGTGATAACTGGTACAAAAATGATCAGACTGTGTATGTGGTGGAATTTTTCTCTTTTTTCTCTCTGCCAGTTCTTTCCGGTCTTTTCCTTTCTCTTCTGTGTAGCGTGTGAGGCCGTGCCCATGTCTCGTTTTTTTTCTTCTACATAGGTCCCTATCCCCTATCTACCTTTTCCATGTCTTCATTGCCTAATCCGAGAAGCCGAGTGTTGTACCATTCCTGTCTAGATGATCTCATTAGTGTTGGATAGAGAGCTTAAAGCAGAGGAGAGATGGTGACAGCTTTAACGCACAAGCTCAAAACAACGCTTTGGCTGTTTAGACGTTTTTCGACATTTCACACCTACGACAACCCGACGCTAGTAAGCACTAAATAAGATGCTGACGTTCCGACACTTCCTCTCTCGCTCTGTGTTCGTCTCTTTAATACTGCCTCGCTAAAGAAAATGTCTGCCACCTGCTTTTGTTTTGAAGCTTACTCTATTTTGGTCCACACACACACACACACACACACACACGAGGAACCCAAACGATTTGTAAGCCTTCACTGACCATTAAATGGCAGCATGGCATCTTAGACAAGTTATAGTAAAGTAAAACAAGGGCAAGCGCTAGCTTTCTTTTTTTTCTTTTTCTTGTCATGCCTGAGATTGAACGTCAGAGTGATGCACTGATTATTGCACTTTACCCGTCATCAGCATCACATTCACCTTGAGATATTATTTAACGCTCTTCCATCAGCTCGGATCTGGCCCTGTTGAGTAATACACTCACACCCTCGCTCGTACACGCTCATACACTCGTACACTCACACTGAGCTTAAGCCATAACTTAATGGCTCCACCAAGTGTTAAGATCTGGAATAATCACACCGAGGATAATCCTAAAAATAGCTCATCACATGACCTCTTCATGTGTTCTCGTCATTTTTTTCACAATTATTTTAATCAGAGTTCAACACAGACCTAGAAGAAAATAGATATAATGGTATAGATAGACATCAATGGGACGATCAGAGACAGACAGCGAGATCGGAATGAGTTTAAGGTGTTAAATATATCCAAGACCCAGCCAGGAACTTTCACTGATGAGTTATTTCAAGGAAAATTAGTTCTATTTCAAGTCTAGACTGAGACGAAAGCCTGGAATTTTATCAGTCAGTATGCAATTAATCTGAATAACCAAGAGGCCAAGGCATTGCAATATTACGCATCAGATATTCCATGGAAATTACATTATTATTATTCTTTAAATTAATCTCATGCACTGTTCTGATGTTTACATTTATGGGATTTGTCAGACGTTCTTATCCAGAGTGACTTACATTTATCTCATTTATACAACTGAACAGCTGAGGGTTAAGGGCCTTGCCCAAGGGCCCAACAGTGGTAGCTTGGCAGAGCTGGGGCTTGACCTTCTCCTGACCTTCAGATCAGTAACCCAGAGCCTTTAAACCCCGAGCCACCACTGCCCTTATAAAATCCAATGGAGTCTGTATTTCCAGACGTACAGTATAGCCCTGTCTCTCATATCATCCATATTTCTAAAGGTAGTATTGTATATGTACTGTATAGGGCGGCTGTGTCTCAGTGGGTAGAGCGGGTTGTCCACTAATCCACTAATCGTAGGGTTGGTGGTTGGAATCCCGGCCCGGGTGATCCCATGCCGAAGTGTCCTTGGGCAAGACACTGAACCCTAAGTTGCCCCCGATGGCAAGCTAGCACCTTGCATGCAGCTCTGCTACCATTGGTGTGTGAGTGTGTCTCATTTGTAACTCGCTTGTAAATGTAAAATGATATTTCTGTAAAGTTGCTTTGAGACAATGTCCATTGTAAAAAGTGCTATACAAATTGATTTATTATTATTATTATTATTATTATTATTATTATTATTATTATTATTATATGTGAGGCTTCTCAATACACTGTACACCGTTACCCGAGTTGTGTATATGTTAGTAGTCGCAGGTGACAGCAGTGATCGATCATGACGACGCAATAAATGCCTGGAAACGTTTATTCAGTTGGTTTGTTTTTACGTTTTGCAAATTCATCAAATACGTTGTGCTCATTTTCTCCGTCCAGGATCCGAGCTGTCAAAGACGAACCGCACATTCCTCTGTGGATCGACGTTTGTGTTTGGTTTGATTCGCATTTTTATTCGGAATTCCAGTCAGGGATGAATAAATTCCGCTCGTGTCTTTCTTACTCCAGTCTCGTTTCTCATCTAGTCTTGTTATGTCTGGTATTGCCTTGGATACTTTTTTGGTCTCACCTTATTATTTTGACTTGTGTAATCTTCTCATCTTGTCTGATCTTATCATCTTGTCTACGCCTGTCCTGACATCGACTCGTCTTTCTCGTGTCTTTCTCTAGCTGTGCGTCGTCTGGTTTTTAATTGTTTAGTCTACTTTTGTCCTGTGTTGTGTTTTTTTGTTTTCTTGTGTAGTCTGGTCATTTGTAGTTTTGTCCTGTCTTGTCATCGTATTTAATCTTGTTGTCTAGTCTCGTCCCATCGCTGTGATCTTGTCTTGTCTAGCCACGTCTGGTCTTATCGTTTTGTCTTGACATGACTAGACAAGCAACTACAAGACAGGTCTAAATAAAGGACTAGAGAAGGCAAGACAGGATAAGATGATAAGACAAGAATAGAAACGTCTGGACTGCACAAGAGACAACGAAATATCTCGTCTTATCCTGTCTCGTCTGGTCTTGTTCTGTCTTGTCCAGTATATTTTTATCACTTTGTCTTGTCTAGTATTATCAGGTTTTTTCTACTCTTGTCTACTGTAGCCTCATTTAGTCGTGCCTTTTCCTGTGCTTTCTCTGGTATAGTCTGGTCTTTTCTAGTCTTGTCTCGTTTTTTCTAGTCTTGTCTCGTCTTTTCTAGTCTTGTCATCTTGTCTAGTCTACTCTTTTCTTGTCTTGTGTAGACTGATCTTATGATATTTTCATCACGTCTTGTCTTGTGGACTGTTGTCTATTCTTGAGTTATCTTGTCATATAATCTAGTCTCGTCTAGTCTGGTTATCTCAGTTATCTTGTTTTGTCTTCTCCTAAGAAATTGTGTCTTATCCAGTCATGTCTGTTCTATTCTACACTTGTCTGGTCAAATCTTATCTAGTGTATTCTTGTCTTGTTGTCTGCTTCTGTCTCACTGTGTCGTCTGGTCTTATCTCATTTTGTCTACTCTTATGGTTAGGGTTTTAGGTGTCTTGTTTAGTCTCTTGTTCATGTCTTGCCCTGTCTTGTACAGTATTCTCATCTAATCAAATCTCATCTAGTCTAGCCTCAAGACTAGTGTAGTCTTGTCTAATCCCGACTTGCCTTGTGTTGTTTATTGTGTTTGGCCCGGGTTTTAGTCCAGTTTAGTCTAGTCTCGTCTTGTCTCATCTATTTGATGCTATTCTCGCTAGTCAACCCCGATCTAATCTATCTCAGTCGTTTTAGCTGGTCTCATCTAAACGTGTCTTGCATCGTTCGAGTCTTGTCTAATCTTGTCTTTTCAATGTTCCTTTCTTGTTTTTACAGGTATGTTTCCATGTGTGCCACTGTAAATTACATCCAGCTGGAGTGCTGCAGGGTACAAATCAAAGATTAATTGCTTCACAAATTAACAAACACCTTATTACTTATGTATTTTCACCCTGGTATCGAAAAACACAAGTGGCAATCTGTCACACACTGCTTTATTTGAGAAACTGGTATAACAACTGATGTAAACACACCGTGTGTGTGTGTGTGTGTGTGTGTGTGTGTGTGTGTGTGTGTGGGTGTGTGGGTGTGTGGGTGTGTGCATGTGTGCGTGTGTGCGTGTGTGCGTGTGTGCGTGTGTGTGTGCGTGCTGTTTTGTGTTGTTTTTTTCGCTCTCTTCGAGTACTTGCTTCCTGTCTGTTGTGCGCAGGGCCGAGCCAGTGTTTTGTTTACTGAAATGGCTTTTGATTAAAGTCTCAGCTTGATGTTTGCAGTCAGGGATAGAGCCGTGAGTCACGGGGAAATCGCTTCTCTCAGGTTGTAGGAAGAAAAAAAATACTATCTGAAAGTTGTAGAGCGATGACAGAGTGCGCGGGTAGAAAGACTCCAAAGTGGTACTTGTGTGTATTGATACACTCAATAAACACAAACACACACACATGCACTTTCTTTTTTTTTTCTTTTTTCTCTGTTTTTGTTTTGTTTTCAATATATTGAATTACTAATACTGGAGTAACTCACATTGAGTCTAAAATCCACTCAGAGCTTTTTCAAATATTAATAGAGAAAGACAGAGAGACAGAGAGAGAGAGAGAGAGAGAGAGAGAGAGAGACAAACAGAGGGAGGGAGACAGAGAGACAGAGAGAGAGACATAGAGAGAGAGAGACAGAGAGAGAGACAGAGAGAGAGACAGAGAGGGAGAGAGAGGGAGAGAGAGAGGAAGCTTGTCTCAATAAGCGAGGACTTCATCTCTACAGAAGTGTGTTGTTTAACCACCTCTCGATGCAGCTACTTTGCAGGTCCAATTGATGTTAATTGCAAATGAATCCTGTCAAAGCCCTGCTCTTAATTGACCACTTTTTTAAAAACTGTGTTCGTCTTCTCAAGAGCAATTCGGAATCCATCAAAACCCGGCAAACAGAAATTGGACAACTGAGATTGCAGACAGAGAGAGAGAGAGAGAGAGAGAGAGAGAGAGAGAACATACAAAATGATAGGCATGGTGTGAGGCAGACAGAAGTGGAGATGCAAAGATCTGAGAGAGAAAGAGAGTGAGTGAGAGAGAGAGAATGAGAGAGAATGAGACCGAGAGTTAAAGTTAAACATCACTCTGCAGTAGAAATGTTCTCTTTTTTTTAAGTCATCTGCTCTTCTTTGGGATCACAGATACGGGCTCGGACTCCATTTTCTGCCTGACCGCGTTACCTCGGAGTTTCACTCGCTCTGCACATGTGACTCACCGACGGTGATAACTTCAACTCGCTGAAATCATAAAACCTACATACATCCTACACCAACGACAATGGTGGCCTGATTGGAACAGGAAGTTACATCACAACAAGGGAGGAAACGTTCTGTATTATATTCACTTCATGACTCGTGAATTGCGTAACAGCTCTATCGCGCAAGTGGCCACGTACCGAACAAGAGGAGGAGCCGAGTTAATTATTTTCTTAAAACGGCATGTTCCGAGCATTTTATTCTTCCTCTTACATCCCTGCAGTTTGGTATAAACGATTATGGTTTACCGTTCATGAAGCGAGTGAGTTCCTGTTCTCACTTCCATTATAGCAGCTCTAAACACTCGCTCCCTCACCAGCCCGCTCTTTATTCGCGCTCTTACATTTACATTTACATTTATTCATTTATCAGACACTTTTATCCAAAGCGACTTACAAATGAGACACACTCACACACCAATGGGAGCAGAGCTGCATGCAAGGTGCTAGCTTGCCATCGGGGGCAACTTAGGGTTCAGTGTCTTGCCCAAGGACACTTCGGCATGGGATCACCCGGGCCGGGATTCCAACCACCAACCCTACGATTAGTGGATTAGTGGACTACCCGCTCAACCGACTGAGACACAGCCGCCCTTAAAGTTAATAAGACGAAAAATAGAAAGAAAGAAAAAAAGATCCAGCTTGTCGTGCCGTGTCGTGATTTTTACGTCTGATTGCTATAAAAAAAAAACCTGACACTGGAGACTCCTTCCATGAACATTAAACAAACACATTTCTCCCTAGAGAAAGCCTCACCCCATCTACGCTTGCCTTTGTGAATGAGCTGTTGCTATGGAAATGATAACATGTTTAATCGTAAATAAACCTGCGGTTTGCAGCTGCACTAAAGTCAGAGCTGCTGTTCTAGAAAATTAATCAACACCTAAGTGTTGTATGCTAACTGCAGATTAGCCTATTTTCCCCAGCTCTTCTGTTTTCGCTGACAGGCTGTATGCTAATGCGGCGTGGACGTTCGGAGTTAAACGTCTTCATGAGGCGTCTGGGGAAACGTCGCTGGGGAACCCGAGAGATTGACATATCTGTACGACGAGGGAGGAAGTACGTAGGGTAGTGAATAGGATTTCAAAAAAAAAAAGACAGAAGCCTGAATTTTGATTAGTAATTATGTCCAAGCGTTGACACAATGAGGCTTCTTCCTGCTCTCTTCTGTCTTTTAATCACGCCGTGCCTTTTCGCAGACGACGGATTTAATGTCCTACTTTTCTGCCTCGCTTAAAAACACGTAGCTTTAATAATAACCCCCTCTAATAAAATTCAAAGCTCACATCCTGAATTTCAAATAAGGAGGAATGAAAGGTAGAGGCTGGGAAAGGTTCAGACAATTGAGGGGTAGGAAAGTGCAGCGATACGATAAGCACACACGCTATCAGATACCAGCGGGAATCCTCACGTCGGCGCCGGAGCGAAACCGCACGATGCCCTTCTCTCGCTTCGTCTGATCAAAAAGAGCAGGATGAATCCGTGAATCTCGGAGACGGACGAGAAAAATCACGCCCGAGCGTCTGAGAGTCACAGCAGTCGCTCTAAATGAAGACGCTGACAAAGATCGCGTCTCGGTAGAAATACGTCTCGTCGTGTACACGCGAAAACACATCTGACATAACGTTTCATCCCCGTAATGCAAGCGCGCTGTTTTTCTAGTCTGATCGTGTGAAACGCAGGAGGTGTAAGGCATTGAAAAGTTCAGACGAACCCAAAATAAAATGGCGGAATGTGCAGGGAAGGTTGAGGGTTTTTTTATTCGCGCCGGTTTGTGGAAGTTCTTCAAGAAGGGTGAGAGAGGAGGGAAACAAAAGAAGAAAGATGAAGACGGAATGAACGTGACGTACAAACACACGCTGCTGAGAACCGTGAAAGCAATGTCAATTTCTTGAAAGTTAAATAGCATCGAGGTTCTATGTAGATTTTCACACAGCCTTGTGTTCATGCTAATCTATTTCTTGCTAATCAGATTGTTCTAGAACAATGGAACGGAATCTTTGACTAAGAAAAAAAAAATACATACAGTATTCCAAACATAATCAATCAGACAAGACATGCTCGGGTTGCAGCTTTCGTTTAGCGCTGGAGCTTTGAGGATCATGTTGCCAACCAGTAAGATTTAGCATCACACACTCGAGTAGATCTCGAGGTCTCGAAATCGTTTAAAAAACATTTTAAAAAGCCAAAATAAGTCTGTATTAACATCCTGTAACATTACTGTCAGACTGTCATTTGCCTGAAACATCAATAAACCTCATCTAGCGAATTTTCCTTTTTTATTTCATATATATTCTGTTATCTGTGCTGTTTCCACTACAAATACCATTACAAACCATCAGCTAATTATTAAAAACATTACCATTCTTGGTCCTTAATGGTGTCCACTAGACAAATCATGCCACCAGTAGAAGGCAACAAATGACCAGAACAGACCAACAGGTATCATTACAGTTTCCATTACATTTTAATTATAACCATAAAAACCATTAAAGATCCTATGAGGTGTTTCTGTTGGAGTTTTTTGTTTTCAGCAGGGATGTTTTTTCTTTTTTTTCTTTACGCGGCAGTTCTAAATTATAAATCCTGTGTGATTTTTCTTCTCTTTCACTCAAGAAGGAGAACGTTACTTGTTCTCCTGGAAAAATAAGTGTAGTGAATGGCTGCATTCTTTTTTTGGAGACGCTAGTGCTTCCTGGGATAGACTCCAGGTTCCCCGTGACCCTGAAAAGGAGTAAGTGGTTGAGGATGGATGGATGGATGGATGGATAGCAGTCGTTAAATAGTTCTCCGTGGAAAGAACGATCGAAAGATGAGAAATAAACGTGTTCCGCCGGTATGATTTCTATTTTTTTGGGTTCACAGTTCTGAGTTGGGAATTTCGCTGAAACTTGGCAACCAGAAGAAATAGCATAGCTCTTATTCATCTCTGTGTTTGTGTTCAGTCAGACCACATTACCTTTTCAATCCAGATAACGTGTTTGTTCTTCGTATACGGTCGCGTCCCTACTGTAAACACACCGCAATACAAACATTAATTACCTTATCGCCCCGCAACTCTGCGACTTACACAATAACCATGAAGTTATTACGCAGCCATTCGCTTTACAAAAATGTACGTTTACGGCTAGAAAGACGACGTCATGAAGATATCGTCATGGCGTCCGATGTTGTCACGTTGTCTTTATCAAAAAGTCAATCGCAAACAGAATGAGAGCCCGCCCTGTGTGTGTTTACTCAGAGAGATGAACTCCGCGCTGATGAAATCTAGGTCTCATTTGTTCAGAAGCTTTTTGGGATTACGCGGTACTGAGAGAGTTAACGCCTGGTATCCAGCCTATTAACAAAGCCTGCTATCGCGCGTCGCAATTCGATTAAACCTGTGATTTATTTACTAGTTTAGCGGTCCAGGCCCTGCTGTGATTATTTTTTATTGTAAATAATTGAATAAAAACGTCAGACCGAACCCGCGTGTCATTACGATGATGTACATCTGATGTGGATGTTCTGCGCGTGGTATTCCTACGAGGAGCCGGGACACGACCTCAGCACTTACGGAAAGTATAAGGTGGACACGTTCTGAACTTCTGCACCTTCATCTTCTCACTCCTCCCTACACACCTCCGTCCATTGTCCCTTCTTTGTAGGAGGAGACGGCAGCTGGTTCGCTCTTTGATAAGCTCGGGTCACCAGGAGCTGACTCTAATCTTCTACTCCACATGAGTTTATGTGTGTGTGTGTGTGTGTGTGTGTGTGTGTGTGTGTGTGTGTGTGTGTGAAAGGGGGGTTTGTCTGCTTATAAAAAATGGATTGCCACTCAGGGGAGCCTTTCTCAGCAAGAAGTGCCTGGGAGACAATAATTGCAGGCAGGCGGGTAGGTGAGGGGGAATATGACAATCTGAGATGGCAAATTGATTTTTGCTCTGCATGGAGCTCCGGCTTTTGCAAAAATATATAATAATAATAAAAAAATTGTGGGAAAGAAATGAATTAGCGGAATACGGGGAAGGAATTTGGTACTCGGTTGCACAGGGTGGCATCACATCAATACCCATTCATGCCAAAATATTGCACGCTGTCGTTCCCGACCCTTCTTATTTTGCCAACGAATCGCAAATCGTAAATCGAAATGGCATCCCGCTAACAACGCTGTACACCCGAGGGAACGTCACATGAATAGACCGACACATATTTGAATCTAGAGATCCATTAGTATAGCGAGGACAGGACGGATAGTGCAGAGCGTAGCATGGTGCAGTGCAGTGGTGGCTTGGCGTTTAAGGCTCTGGGTGACTGATCGGAAGGTCAGGGGTTCAATCCCCAGCACTGCCACTGTTGAGCCCTTGAGCAAGGCCCTTAACCCTCTCTGCTCCAGGGGGCGCTGTATCATAGCTGACACTGCGCTCTGACCCCAACCTCCTAACATGCTGGGGTGTGTGAAGAAAAGAATTTCACTGTGCATATGTGACCAATATAGACTCATTACACATACTATAAGCCCCGCCCTCTGAGTAAAATTGCTTTGTGTATTTTGTTTCGTTTTGGGTTTTTTTTAGAAGTACTGTATCTCTCCATTCAATTAAGCGTGATCTTGATCTCCCAAGGACAAGAAATAACTTTCCAGGGACATCTCAAAGATGGCTGCCAAGTGGACAGAATTCACCAGAAGGTCTTTAACAGCGAGATGGATTTCTCAGAAATGAAACATCATGAGAATCTGATACTAATCCAATCTTAGTTTTCAGATCGTCTTCCTTTGTACAGCAGGAATCACCAACCCTGTTCCTGGTAGACCATCCTTAATGACAACGTTAGCTCCAACTATGATCCTTCACATCTGACCATTCCAGTAAGAAGTTCTTGATCAATGAATACAGGTGTAAATGGTGCACTTATATAGTGCTTTTATCCAAAGCGCTTTACACTGTGTCTCATTCACCCATTCACACACACACACTCACACACACACACAAACACACACACTCACACCAATGGTAGCAGAGCTGCATGCAAGGCACTAACTTGCCATCGGGGGCAACTCAGGGTTCAGTGTCTTGCTCAAGGACACTTCGGCATGTGGAGTCATCCGGGCCGGGACTCGAACCACCAACCCTACGATTAGTGGACAATCCCATTCTACCACCTGTTCCACAGCCCCGCCCCTGGTGTCTTGGAGTTTGGTTGGAGACGACACGCGCAGGAAGGTAGATCTCTGGGAAAAGGGTTGGTGACCTACGGTATATCACACGATTTCCTCCGGCTCGATAAGGAATCCAATGTTGTTATAGGAAAACAATCGAAAGGAGGTGGAGTTACGGTTACCTCACTGAAGTTTGTGATCTTCCTATAAGTCCAAGTTTATTTGTTAATTATTTGTTAATTATTAAATAAAAACATCACACTTTTTTTCCGCTGACACTGGAGACTCCTTCCATAAAAATGACAGAGGGACGTTTATTTCGCATTAAAGTAAGGAATAAATCACTCTGTGTGCTGCTGGTAAAGGAAAATAATCAACATCAGGCTGGTAACAGTGAGTCCACATCACACCACCCCGTTGTTGATTATTTTCCTTTACCAGCACCACACAGAGTGACTTATTCTTCACTTTAATGTGAAATAAATGTCCATCTGTCGTTTTTATGAGGCGGTAAAAACAAAAAAAAACAAAAACAATTTCCTATTCAACATATGTTATTGGAAAGGTTTAAGATGACACGCTCAGCGCTGCTTTAACCTTTCATAACTCATCACACACCAGTGTGATTTCTTACCAATTTGCATTCCTGAGACCGCGCCGATTTTCCCCACCAGCGCTCGGGGAACAAACGGAAGACCCCCTGACCTCCAGCTTTGGTTAAGAGGCTACTCTTGAATTATTAAAATGAGCTTCTTTTTTTCCACGCTGATGTTTTGTTTTGTTTTGAAAAGGCAGTCATGATGAGAAGATCACAGCCTCGACCTCGATCCCGAAATATATTTCTTCTACACAGCTGTGAAAAAAACAACAACAACAACAACAACAACACCACAAAACCCACAGCGTCTCTGTTCTATAGGACTTCTACAGGAAGCTGATTTGCAGCACTGCGTTCTCTCGGCATGATGGGACCCACGCTGGATTTGTCACAGGGATCCAGAGCGTGACGGGACTATTCCGAGAGAGAAAAAGAAAGAAAAAACATGTGAGGCGGGAATAAAAAAAAAAAAAAGAGCGTCTCATATTTGATGTTCGCGAGACTTTCAAAGACGTCTTAGCGGTGATTCATCGCAAAATGACATAATTGCTCCCTTTTGATTTTAATAAGGAACTGAGCGTAATATCAGATTAATGTTGCTTTCGTACAAACACTTTCCTTTCCAACGATGATAATAATGGTAATTGCTAAGATTAGCCACTAATTGCTATGGACCACTAAACTGCATTTCTTGTCTTTTCTTTTCTTTTTTTTATCTAACGAAATCCGGCCTTCGCTGTGGGTCATCTTGCGAAACATTGCATCAGACAGTAAATGTATATTTGACTGCGCGTGCTGGACATCTCACCACAGATACAATGCGTTTTCCATGATCAGTCGAGACGCATGCAGTTTGTAGTCGAGACGTGTCTGAGCTGAGATTGATATTCTGAGACGTCTGGCCAGATTTATCATATTCAGTGCCCTAATTTATTCATTTTAATTATTCTTCGAACATTCTTTCAGCATTAAGTTACAAACGCACGTACTTCCATCTTTATACACGTCTGACGAACCGATATTCCTTCAATTGTTTTCCTTCCAATTTGATGAAAGTCATTCAAATACCAACGTGGATGAAGAATCGCTAGCAAACACGCTCATGTTTAAAACCTAGAATTAGCGCGTGAGACCGAACAAATGACTAAAGCGCCACTGCATAACGCTTGTTAGATGAGACGAGATGAAGCGAGGACTGAATAAAGGGCCGATGCACCACTATTAGCAGGTAGTCGAAATGCATTGTGGGTAACGTCCAGAACCGTTGAGCAACCGTTGGCGTTTTCCTTTCAGGTCTGTACGTGAAATGAATGAGGTATTTGCATACACGTATTTATATGAAGGACACATACCGTGGAAGGTTTCAGCTTATAAAGGAGGTTGCGCTAATACGTCACGTCTCCATGGAGCGGTCTTTCATACTGAGCGTGGGAAAAATTCTTGGCACCTCTTCATATAGACATGAACTATTTCAGGCTCGATTGATTCCCAATAACTTGAAAAAGAGCAATCCTTGCTACCGGAGCTCGCACGTCACTGTCTTTCTCCTTCTCTGTTGCACACATCATATCAGGCTGTAGGTTTCTCTTCGGTTTTAAGAGCGAGCTCATCAAAATAATTGCAGGATGATGAAGAGGAAGTATGCAATGCATAACAAAGGGGAAATAAGAATAGCACTCGAGTTAGCTTTAATTGCAGTTTTTGGCTCGACTCCTGCTCTATCAATCACCAGCAGCGTGAACCCACAGATGAGATCACGAACCGAGGTTTGGGGACAGCTGAAAATTTTACGATTAATGTACAGCTATAAAATGGCCTCTAATAGGTGTATTATATAACTCACTCAGGAAGCAGTACAGTAGCGCTGCCAGGGGAAATGAACTGTTCCGATACTGGTCCATAATCAGTTGGTTTATTACATAACGTATAAATGTTCTCAGGTATACCACAGAGAGAGAGAGACAGAATGAGAGACAGAGAGAGAGAGAGAGAGAGAGAGAGAGAGAGAGACAGAATGAGAGACAGAGAGAGAGAGAGAGCGTGAGAGAGTGAGACAGAATAAGAGAGAGACAGAATGAGAGACAGAGAGAGTGAGAGAAAGCACGAGAAAGAGAGAGAGAGAGAGAGAGAGAGAGAGAGAGAGAGAGAGAGAGAGAGAGAGAGAGAGAGAGAGAGAGAGAGAGAGAGAGAGAGAGAGAGAGAGAGACAGAGAGAGAGAGAGAGACAGAGAGCGAGAGAGACAGAGAGCAAGAGAGAGAGAGAGAGAGAGAGAGAGACAGACATAGAGAGAGAGAGACAGAGAGAGACAGAGAGAGAGACAGTGAGACAGAGACAGAGACATGGGGACATTAACATGAACATTTTGGTGTCTTTGAGAAATATAACTTTATAAGCGAGAACAATAACTTGTTTCTCAGAAGTTCCACAGCATTAACTGTAACTATAAATTGATAAAAAAAAATTATAACATGCTGTTGTTTAATAAATAAAAGATTGTCATTGTTGGCTAATCGCTGGGGTATAATCGGAATAAAACAGTTTGGGATGGGCTATTATAGGAAAATAATCAGCTTCTGTATGGTTAGTGTAACTCCGCCCACATCACACCACCCTGTCGCTGAATATTTTACTGTAACAGCGTGTCAGTGTGTTTTAATCCGTAATTAGCTCTTTAAAAAAAAAAACCGCCTCGATCACAGGCGAGTACCTGGAGATAGTGGGATTACTCCTGGAAAATGAATCCCGCCCAAATACGGCTTATGACGTGAATCAAGAGTCAGAGTTGATTCAAGAGTCATAAGCTTTGAAAGGGGAATTTCTTGTCAGCACTGGATGGTGTACTGTATATCACAACACATGAGCTTGAATTCAAACAAACACTTAGATCAATCAATCAATCAATCAATCAATCAATCAAGGAGCAACACCAATGACATGGTGGAGATTATCGTGAATGGCCTGAGCATTTCCCGCGTGGTTATTCGAGCCTAGCTCTTTTGATTTACACATTAAACCAAGCTGATCCATTAAACATCGCTCGCTTCATTATGCTCCCTGCTTGAGCCGATTTTCGAGCCGAAGACCTAAAAAATGAGAGAAAGAGCCGTGCACTTAATCCTTTGGAAATTTAGCATCGCTGAAAGCGTGCTGAGTTAATGAGTCAGAGAACGCTGTCTCAATCACTTATAAATCTCTGAACGCAGGGGGAAACGGGGCAGTGTTATCAAAATCTGAGTCATAATTCAAACAGAAAAAGATGATTATAGCAATATGGGCATGAAGTCAAGCGTTTCTCCAAGTTCTGCTTTAACGGTACATAACGTGTCAGGAAATGCACTCGATATAAATACACCATTTCACACACTTTGCCCCATATGGACCAGGTTCTGTTTAAAACGTTCAAAATAATAAGCGGGATCTTCAGTCTAGTTACGCTGTTCTGATTCGGCGATAGAACGTCGGCTTTTCTGCGCTCCACTGCGTGTAGTAAACGTCTCCGGGATGGCTCCATGTTTATTTATTTCAGAGTCCGAGACGAGGTTTTTCAACAGAATCTAGAAATCTGCCTAAAACACATGAGGAGTTGAAAATAATACTAATAATATGACGTCAAGCCGAATACGCAGTAAGGGC
>JAFFST010045060.1:87884-99224 GCA_022414735.1 Noturus placidus | reverse complement strand
TTAAGTGATGCCTTGATTGTGAACAGGTGTGGCAATAATCAGGCCTGGGTGTGGCTAGAGAAATTGAACTCAGGTGTGGACAACCACAGTTATAGTAATGGGGGCAATCACTTTTTCACACAGGGCCATGATGGTTTGGATTTTTTTTCACCTTTAATAATAAACACCTTCATTTACAAATTGCATTTTGTGTTTACTTGTGTTGTCCTTGACTATTGTTTAAATTGGTTTGATGTTCCGAAACACTTAAGTGTGACAAACATGCAAAGGAACAGGAAATGAGGAAGGGGGCACACACTTTTTCACACCCCTCTATATATATATATATATATATATATATATATATATATATATATATATATTGTTTCTATGTGCAATATTATGCATGTGATCTTACCTTAAGCATAGACAAGTGGTTACAAAATATTTATTTTCCTTAGCACTCTTTTTCTATTTCAATATTGTGAATGCATGAATTTTTGTATACTTATGCAAGACAGCACCCCTTGTTGAATAAGGAGAGGTCTTTATACTTACTGAGTGATTGTTGTTGCGATGTAATATTATGAGTGCTCATCTGGTTGTATTCCCATTCATTGTGAGTGACTGTTCTCTGCCTTTGAATACAAATTCCTTCTTGTTGTACTTACCAAGCTACAGCTAATGTATCCTGTTCTAGATACGTGTGACAGCCTGTCAAAACCCTTTACATGATTAAATGTTGACATATTTTACAATAGTTCTGAAAGCTATATGTTTTCCCAAACTTGAATCTGTTTCTTTTTTGCATGGATCTCAACCACAAATACTCTTCTAGAGTTTTAACAGTTTGTTACCCACAAAGATTTCATTGCAGCTCCACCTAAAGCTGCACCACATCTACATTTTTCAGGAATTACAAAATGTCCATTTCTACATTAATCACAAGCCTCATCTTTTCACTCAACTGACTCTTCTCTGATCACTCTAATCCATCCATCCAACCATTTTCCATAACACTTTATTCTACAAAGGGTTGCAGGGGAGCCTGGAGCCTATCCCAGGCAACTCAGGGTACAAGAATGGGGTGCCATCAAAGGGGACAGTCGCACACACATTCACATACTACAGACAATTTTGGAAATGGCAGTCAACCTACAGTGCACGCCTTTGGATTGGCAGAGGAAATTGAGCCCCTGGAGGAAACCCCCAAAGCATGGGGAGAATGTGCACACAGGGCAGAGGTGGGATTTGATCCCACAACCCCTGGAGGTGTGAGGAAAATGCGCTAACCATTAAGTCACCGTGCCTCCTGATCACTCTAATTTTGAGGAAAACGGATGACTAATTCAATCAGTTATGCTGACTAAATTTTTTTATGAATGTTTTTTAACCATTTAAACATTTTAAAACATTGCACATAGTTGGTGTTGGTTTGAGTAGATACAAAATGTTTGTTTGTTTTTAAAGTAGATATCTCAAACAATATTACTGGAAGATAAACTGTTTTGATCAAAACCTGATTTTTGATTTACATAATTCAGCCACAGCAACATTTCATGGGCTTTCCCAGACCACTACACATATACTATGAACTTGTACTGCTCACTGCTAATGACATTTCACCACATCAGTTCCCAGCAATGGATTTCTAACCTACTGATAATTTCTTCTGGCAGATCAGAATCTGCTAGGTTCCTGAAACAAGTTCTGATCATAAAACTAGTGTAGTCTCATTTTAAAATACTTACTGTAATCTCCAGTATAATATTAACAGAAGAAAGTCTAAAATATAAAAGTTAATTAAACAAGAAAATAAAGGAGAACGAGAAAAGAGGAAATCTTGTGTGTGTGTGTGTGTGTGTGGGAGATCCAGACAGCAGTGGTGATACTGTGATAACTTTACTACAGTTCCCAATGTGCTGCTCACTTCCTCAGTAATAGTTCTCTTGGGGTTTGCCGAGGGAGAAAGCTTGAGGTTGAGCAGTGTGTAGTAGCCCTCTACCACCGCCCTCAATAGCCCTATTACCCCTTAATAATGCTCTCATACTCCATAAATATATCACTGTTGCAATGCTTAATTGCTTCACAGTTAAATGTTACCTTGTGGTTTTCATTCAGATTTCAATCAGTCTTCCACTCAGAATATCAAGATAATAAAAATAAATTTAAACAATACAAGCTGTTTTCACACTCCATGTTGGCTAAAAAACGCCTTCCCTGCACGATGCACTTCTTTAAAGAGGACCTATTATGTTTTTTAAATGTGCCTAATTTTGTTTTAAAAGTCTTATACAATAGGTTTACAGGCATCCAAGGTCAAAACCCAGTTTAAAATTTTCATAATTTACATTGCAGCATTACCATTTTTTTTCAAAGTGTCACAAACAACTAATTCAATTGTCCATCTGAACTCTTCCTTTCAGAGAGCCTACTGTGCTCTGATTGGTCACAGTCTGTTGTGATTGGTCTACCACTTACAGTGCATGTCAGAAAGGAAACACCTACTACCATAATCTGAGTTTACCATATCCATAATAATGGAGGCCAAGTATGATAATGATGCATTGGAAGATAAACCCAAACCACCACCGCAAGCACAGGACATTTCACAGTGGTAAGTTTATATGCAGTTTTGCAATGACATGACTAAGCCAGTTAGCAAGGATAACAGCTAACAGACTAACAGCCATGCACTGGCAATACACGTATACAACACAAAACTATGCATTTTGGAATACAGTAGAAAATATTCGTTCTGCAAATCCCGCGTTGACTTCAACTAGATTTGAGAAGCAGTTGACAGTGAAATGATGGGAACACAAACGAAGGAAGTTGAACTGCTATGCTATAGTTTTAAAATGAATTCTAACCACTGACACTTTACATCCTCATCTTTTGGGAGTCCATGCAAAGCAGTTTTGATTTTGCACTATAGAAAACAATGTCTCCTAGACATGAAACTAACACTCTCTGGGCAACTGGAACTGTAGTGTTTGAGGGTGGGTCAAAATACAAGTTGTTCAAGAGCAGCCAATGAAGACCAGAGGCAGGTTTTTTTGTTACCAACCTGGGGTGGGGGGGTGACAGGCAATTACATGTATTTGTATGTGCATTTGTTCATGTCTTGTGTCCATGTTCTCAGTATTCAGCAGAAGTCTACTTCTTTGAGGAAAAAGGTTAAGACGGTGAAGGCTTGCTGCTTGGCTTCATGCCACCACTACCCTGAGGGCTTGTTCTTCTTGAGCTGCTGACGAGGCCATTTTGCCAGTAGGTCACTGTAAATTTGAATCACTTAATTTGTTATTTAAAATATAAAAACTGTACAGAATAGCCAGACATGACTAATAATTCATTGAACTTTAGATTATTCTACGATAAACCTCCCGTGTCAGATATTTGTTGTTTAATACAAGTAGCCTACATAGACCAACAGTAACTATAGTGGTATAACACTCATCATTTGATTCAACAGAGGTAGTACAACCCGAGCTGTCTTTGGAATGGGAAGCTTTTTTTTTCTGTGCTTCCATATTTTTGTGTGCAGGTGTGAAATCCTTCCAAGGGTTTCCAGCCTGCCCTAGCCTGCCTTGTTCCTGCGTCACCGGATGACATCACTAATTGACCACCCAATTTAAAGAGGAAGAGGTGTGAAAATGGCGTGGGATGTTTGAGGTGGTTACGTGTGAGCTGGTGCTAGCAGATTGTGTTGGGTTTGTGTTGGGTTTGTATTGCTTGCCCTTGTGGCTATAAATATTCTCTGTTCTGACTGCTGTGGTTTTGACTCTTGCCTGGTTCTGACTGTGAGTTTTGTTGTCCTTGTATCTGTTTGTGTGTATTATCTTCACCACTGTATACAATATCTCACAAAAGTGAGTACACCCCTCACATTTTTTTAAATATTTGATTATATCTTTTCATGAATGCCAACATGTACTGTGACATACTGAAGCACAGAATGATCCGTATGCAGTATTCCGGCATGATAACGACCCAAAACACACCTCCAAGACATCCACTGCCTTGTTAAAGAAGCTGAGGGTGAAGGTGATAGACTGGCCAAGCATGTATCCAGACCTATACCCTATTGAGCATCTGTGGGCATCCTCAGAATGGAAGGAAGGTGGAGGAGCACAATGTCTCTAACATCCACCAGCTCTGTTATGTCATCATGGAGGAGTGGAAGGGGACTCCAGTGGCAACCTCTGGTGAACTCCATGAACATGAGGGTTAAGGCAGTGCTGGAAAATAATGGTGGCCACACAAAATATTGACACTTTGGGCCCAATTTGGACATTATCACTTAGGGGTGTACTCACTTTTGTTGGCAGCAGTTTAGACATTAATGTCTGTGTGTTGAGTTATTTTGAGGGGACAGCAAATTTACACTGTTACACAAGCTGTACACTCACTACTTTACATTGTAGCAAAGTGTCATTTCTTCAGTGTTGTCACATGAAAAGATATAATCAAATATTTACAAAAATGTGAGGGGTGTACTCAATTTTGTGAGATACTGTATATGTTCCACTTGGATCAAAAATATTAAAATTTTCAAATTCCATTGAATAGCGAGTTGGTTACTCTGTGCGGCCTTTACCTGAACTGGGTCGTAACAGAGGAAAGGCTTGGATACAGGAGGTCAGATGCCTATGCTTGATGGACTTTACTAGCAATAAAGACACTACCAATAAAATCAATTGTTTTACAAGATGACTGGGAACAAGGATTTTGGGATATTACAGGAACAAGACTCAACAGGCTGGCAAGAAGAAAAAAAGCAGAGCGAGGTAGAATAGCCCAGGTATCTTGACAAAAGTATGTATAGTAATTTGGACCATGAGGCAGTGGAAATGTTATTCACACCCGATCATATCTAACCTTCATCAGCTATTGCTTTTAAGGGAAATGGAACTACATATTTGTTTTAGTTCTGCTGTAATAATGTGTTACTACAGATTATAAATGATAAATTATGGAACATGTACAAACTCAAATAAATCAGCACAGTGAGTTTGGATGTCTTTTAGTTTCATACAAATTAATTTCTAATAAAAGAAATGATAGCTAGCCCTGCCCCTAACTGCAACCTTCAGCACAAAGCCATGCAAATTGTTAAAAATATTGTGCCTGTGATTGGAAGATGATGAATAAATTTATCAGTAGATTTTCATATCACAAATAATCTTATTTCAGTGATGCTTGTTGTAAACGCAGACTGATCAGAATGCCTATGCTGACCCTTGTCCACCACCTAAAGTGGCTACAATGGGCACGTGAACATGGAGTAATGAAAGAAGGTGGCCTGGTCTGATAAATCACATTTTCTTTTACATTATGTGGACAGTCATGTCAGTATGTGTCGCTTACCTGGGGTAGAGATGTCACCAGGAAACACTATGGGAAGAAGGTAAGCTGGCGGACACAGTGTGATGCTCTGTGCAATGTTGGGAATTCTTGGGTCCTGGAATTCATGTGGATGTTACTTTGACACAGACCAGCTACTTAAACATTGTTGCAGACCAAGTACACCCATTCATGTCACCACTTCCATTATTCCCTAATGGCATTGCCTCTTTTAGCAGGATAATGCATCCACCCACACTGCAAAAAATTGTTCAGGTTTGTTTTATGAACATGTGAAAGAGTTCAAGATATGACTTGGCCTCCAAATTCCCCAGATCTCAGTATAGTCGAGCATCTGTGGGATGTGCTGGGCAAACAAGTGCATGGAGGACACACGTCATACTTACATGATATGCTGCTAATGTGTTGGTGCCAGATACCATAACACACCTTGTGGTGTGTTAACAGGTCAAAGCTGTTTTGGCAGGACAACCGTAACCTACAAAATATAAGGCAAGTGGTTTTAATGTTATGGCTTATTAGTGAATATGAAAGCCTTTTAAAGCCCAAATTATTTCAGACACCTCATATCTGAGTCTTGATCATAACAATAAAGTATGTAATGTATGGTGATGTAGAAACAAAAGTTCATTTGGCCCAGTTTACAGTAGTTCAGACATTAGCAGCAATTAATTTTGAATTAAATCAATCTATGTATATAAGCCCTACACTGCCTTCAGAGTATTCAGTCATTTTACTGTGAACATCAGCAGCAATTCCATGATCTGATATTTAATACTGCAGTACACATTACATTTGAAGACTGAAACTGAGTCCTACTTGAGAAACTGTCTGGTTTCTGTCTGCACAGTGATTCAATAGGACATTTCACATTAATTACTTTATGTCTCGCAGACAAATGAATCTCTTGATAAAAGAGCTGACTTTCTGAATCTTTGGTCTAGTTAAATAAACTTCCCATGTCTGCTTTGAGAAACGTTGTTCAGTATTTGTGCGAAGCAGTTAGATGTCTATGAAAACACATCACTAAATAGCTGCACTTGAACATTCAGCCACTTTCACAGTTCCATTTCCTCTCACATTTACAGTGCAAGGTTACAACAGGGCTAGGCACCCTGACCTTTCTGAATTTTTTCCACATATAATTGGCCAGCACCTAATTGTGCTCTGAATGCTGGCTGCTGAATCCTGGTTTGGCACCCACTGATAGTAGAAGGAAGAAATGGATAGGTGTCCGGAAGAGAAAATCTCCAGCATATGTCCCCCCCCCCCCCCCCCCCCGAGAGCAATTTGCAGAGCGATGCGGACCATAGTGATGCAACAGGATGCCTGGAAGTCCAAATCCCCCTTAGTGATGCCCCCAGGAGAAGGGCTGCAAGAGTACTGAGCACAGCAGGTTAGGGCCAATCTGTCTCAGCGCCATGTATAAACTCCTGCCTATAACCTTTCCCACAGTTTGAAGGCTATTACAGTATTTTTGCAGGATTTGCAATTTCAATTGAGGCTTTTTATTTGTTTGTTTGTTTGTTTTTGGATTAAAGAGATAGGAATTCAGGCAGGTGCTATGGGATTGTTGTTATGAAGTTCATTTAATAAAGCAAAGAGAAAAGTCACTTGCTTTCCAGTACTGAAGAAATCAAATCAGACGAAACAAATAAAATATGGAAATGTCAATACTTCAAATTGTTTATTAATGCATTCAAGTAAATTATAAATAGTGTAAATAATAAATAATAAATGTGTTCCCATATAATGCAATATATTTGTACAATCCATCCTTATATATGATAGGCATGGTTTCTGCTGTCATCTATATTCCAAGGATCGGTCTGTAGAGCTGATGTTGACAGATTTGAATTTTGTATATCAGAATTATGTTCATATCATAAAATTGATTAAATAAAACATTAAATAAAATAACAAACAAACAAACAAACAAATAAATAAATAAATAAATAAATAAATAAATAAATAAATAGTAATAATAATAATAATAATAATAATAATAATAATAATAATAATAATAATAATAATAATAATACCACGTTCCAGTCTAAGTTTTATATATGATAATAATGAGAGATGAGGTGAGATCACTGATACAGCACTGCACAATGTTTGATTTGCATGAAGGAAGAAAAACATACAAAAAAAAATAGTTTTGGTTTGACAGACTTCTTTGGTCGAAGCAACTCTTGTGCCTGAAGTATTTTCATTCCATGGTCAGCCTTTACTTCTTATGATTAAAGGATTCAAAAATAATAATAATTCTAATATCTTAGCAATTCAGATATGTCTACAGTAAATACATTTAGGGTGTCAGGTGTACACTGGTTAAAACCAGAAAGCTGCTTTATTAAAAAGCTGTCGTGGCAAACAATCCAAAAAATGCAAGGCAAAAACATTTTAAAGACAAGAGACTTACACAAAAACACAGCATTGGTACAAATGGAAAATCTGAAGGGCAAAAATGGACAAAACAAAACAAAAAAGTCATGCAACCGAGATTTATAAAAAAATGCAAAACGTCTTAGAAATGTAGGCTGAAGAGAGTAAACAAGACTTAACAAGAAACAAAGTAAACTGAGAGGTACTGGATTTAAGGCATTTGAGTGTGATTAGTAAGCTAGTGAACTTGAGCAGGTTTATTGAGAGGGGTGTGTGGTAGTCTGCAAGTGATACTGGGAGATGGGTTTACTGGGTGACAGACTTTATATTTGTAGCTGTCTGGGGCAAACCGCTTGATGTCGCTGTGTCTGAATTATGGAAAATATACAAAAAAATGTGAAAAGATTAATTTTACTCCACACTTTGTGGATGTTTTTTTTTTATTATTATTTTTATTTTTTTTATTTTTTTTTTATTTAGGCTATTTTCTATCCTTGACTTGGCTGTATTTGGCAAAGACCCAGTTGAATACATGGTGTTGTAAATGCAGTCAGTCTGCCTAGTTATTGGATAGCTACATGGTGTAGCAACACAGATATACCCCTAATCACTTCAGTTTGTAATCAGATACTGGGTCTCAAGATATTCACAATGATCCAGCACAGTTACATTAATATTCAAAGTGAGAACTCATTTCCCATTGTAAATGTATAATTCTATACAAATCAGCAGGAATGTTGTTGTTTTTCATTAGTTTAGTAGGTTACAGATGTAGAGGTGGACAGGTGTTTGCTTTTTATAGCCTGTTAGTTCATATCATATCATATTATGATATTTCCAACCAAGATAATATAGAGTTGGCTGACTTAATTAATGGATTATAGTTTAATTATAATGATTTTTAATAATCTATAAATGTTTGTGCTGTTGTTTATTATTATATTAAATGAAGTGCAAATGAAATAAGTAATTAACAGATCCTGTTAAAGAATCATTGTGATGTGAGTTTCTGTGAATCTGGATGGAAATCTTTAAATGCAATTTTCTGATTTTTTCACTGCTCGAGGTAATCAGACTTCAGGAAAACCTGTAAATATGTATATAATAAAAAAATGTCTCAGTTTTGATCATATGCATGGTTTTTCCAGACTGCCACACATAAATGACAAGTGAAGCTGAATGACTTTTGAATGACAAGTGATGCTGAGCCCCGGTGTTATGATGGAAATGTAAATCATAGTATAACATACTGGTGATAATAATAATGATTATGTGATGCAAATGTTCAAACTGACAAACAAACTGAAAACTTAACTATACAGAATTGTAGTTAAATGAAACCCTTAGGACAGAAACAGAAATATTAAAAACGTTTTTTTTATTATATTTTTATGTGATCAATATTGAAAAAAATGCATATAATAACAGATAAAATGCTGTTTCTACATTGTTGGCATGCATTAAGAAAGTAGGGCTCATCCAACTTCTAAATACCAAACTTAACTACTGGATATATTGCACTGTTAAATCATTTATTTGTCTTTATTTTAGCCAAAAATGAGCAGACCTCTTTACTCTATTGATTAGTGTTCGCTAATTTCCAAGATTTACAATGCTTCGTGGACAATTACTGTCCACTATGTCTGTTAGGCTCGATTAACAACACAATTTGCAAAACAGCTCTGGCAGCAAGAAAGCCTGTCATAAGCCTTTTCCAAATGACAGAAGATCCTATGGAAAAGTGATTAGCGCCACAACACACACACACACACTAAGCCCAGCTGTGTAAACAGGCCCTGTTTTCCCCTCAATTATAGCCCTTATGAGACAGAAATGAGACTCTTAATGGCCTACATGACAGAGGCAAAGGACACTCAGAAGACAAGTAAGACAAAACAAGCACCTAATCTTCCTGTTGGAGGTGTGCTTATGTTAAGATCGTGAGTTGATTGTTTATTTAGACCATGTCGATGTTCGTGTTTATGAGTTCCTTGGGGCCTGAGGACAGACCAAGCCCCATCTGGCTTAATGAGCCACCCTTGTTACTTGGTCAAACTCATATCAGTAGCTCAGAAGCAGTGAGGAATAATAATAATAATAATAATAATAATAATAATAATAATAATAATAATAATAATAATAATACGAAGAAGAAGAAGAAGAAGAAGAAGAAGAAGAAGAAGAAGAAGGAAATAATGACAACAGCAAAGAGAAATAAGATGATAATTGTGTCATTGTCTCAATACCTGTTGAACTCTTACTGACGAAGACAAGAAGGTAAAAACCATAAAGGAAATTGAAGAATGAGAGGAAAAGCGAAAAGGGGAGTGTCAGAACCTTGGACATGCATGTCATCAGTGGGGCCCTGAACACATTTCGGGCCAGACAGTGCATTTCCACTCAGCATTATAGCAGCCGGATGTTACAGGAGCCAGGTGCAATATGGCATCCATTCAGCTCTCACCCAGACATCCCACGTCCGCTCTGCTCTGTGTCCTTCAGACACATAATGCATGCATATTTCTATTGTTAGTGCCTGAGGAATGGATTTACTTGAGTCTACTGCCATGTAGAGTAGTAAGGCTGGGAGCAGAAATGAGATAAGAAGGGCGATGCAATATGTGTAAATCTGTGCAAGGTAAATAATACATACACTATAAATGTAGTGGTGTTTATGGAGCAAAATTAATGCTAAATATGTATTTCTCAATTGTCACCCTGTCCAGGCTGTACCCCACTTTGTGCCCGATGCTCCCTGGGAGAGGCTTCAGGTTCCCCGTGACCCTGAAATGGATAAGCGGTATAGAAGATGGATGGATATATTTCTCAGGTGTTTATATTTTTTTATGTTAAAAGTAAAGACTTATCTTCAGCGTTCACAAAATTTGGAACACCTCTAAACCTACACATTCAGGCAATTATCAAATCCAAACTTGTTCTGGATAATTTCCTGAATGAGCAGTAAAGGTGTTCCTATTAAAAGAGTAAAAGACCTAACATTTTCTCCATTCAAATAACTTTTTTTTGTATCAAGTCAAAATACTTTTTTTTTTTTTTTTCTGTATCAATAATGCTTTCTTTGCTTTTCACCTCCAGTGAACACAGGGCATGCCTACTAAATTGTCCTGTAGTGCTAATAGTGTTGATTGGCACATCTCTGGATGAGCCATATTGAATTTTGCCTGCCAAGAACACAGCAGGTTCTAGCATTCAAACAGTGCTAACTCTTGTTTAGTGTTCGAATGGACTACAGGATAGACAAGGGTGGGTTTCTAAAATATAGATGATATAAATGTACTTCCTTCTGGAATGTGAGAACAACATTTGCACGACAGATTGGTCTTCCCATGCAATAATAAACCTTATTCAAAGGAAGTGCCAAATAATTAATGTAATTCTCTGTTTCTCTGACTCACAAGCACCACCTTCTTATATATATATATATATATATATATATATATATATATATATATATACAGTATATAAGGAAGTTATATAGTTATAGTATATAGAATATAGTATATAGAAGTTATATCCACCCAGGACTAGGTGGAAAGACTATATTTCCACACTGACCTGGGAACGCCTCGGGATCCCCCAGTCAGA
>JAFFST010045060.1:2107-18072 GCA_022414735.1 Noturus placidus | reverse complement strand
GCATTTTGTGTTTACTTGTGTTGTCCTTGACTATTGTTTAAATTGGTTTGATGTTCCGAAACACTTAAGTATGACAAACATGCAAAGGAACAGGAAATGAGGAAGGGGGCAAACACTTTTTCACACCACTGTAGGTTTTGTTACTTTGTTAGAATTAAAAAATAAAAATGTACTAAGCTTCACTGTATGTTGTTATTTGACTTATTATCCTTGTTGACTGAGAACGACTTGTAGTTGGAAAACAGAACACGATCTCAGCACTCAAGCTTAAGGGCAGTGGAAGAGGAGAACAGGAGAATAAGAAAGAGTACGAATGTAAGCATAATTTCTGAAAAGAATAGCTGTGACCCTTATAGTCAATTTGTTGTAAGACTCTGAGAGTCATGAATGCTTAATGAGCGGAATTCGGCAAGTCCTCCAATATTTAAAACATTTCAGCTCTCACCTTTCTTACTGTTTTCTACATTACATTTTTCCTAACCTAAATGAATGTGTACTGCTGCACCTCTCATTGCCCAAATCCAACCTTTTTTAACATGGTTTAACTTTCTCCCAGTCGCAAGAAGCAATATTCCTCAAAAATATATTGATCTTTAAAAGTCAGATGCACACCCTCTGGGTTTGCTCACTTCATCTTCCTCATGTCTGACCATTATCAATTTTTTCTGTTATCATGTTGAGTCACCGCACCCTTACAGCTTCAGCAAACACTCTAGCTAATGCAGCACTGGATCGTTATATTTAAGCAATATTTTACACACAGCAGTAGCTGTGCTTATCCTCTCTTTGAAGAACACTCTTAATAAGCCCTCACTAGTCTGTACAGTGCAGAGGCATTAATGGCATTGCTAGCCTCAGAGACAGACGGGTCTCTCAAGCATGTGTGTGTCTCTATCAATGAGAAGGAAGCAGCTGAAGCACAGGAGCCAGCTCTGATCATGACACACTCGATGATAGATGTCTGATTGTACAGATTGACCCTCATAGGTGCTGCTGTGAAACTGAAGTGATTTTGGTTAACAAATATTATTATGAAGATAATATATTAAATGCTAGAATATCCATGTGCACCTGATACAGCTTAGCTCCAGACAGTTTTTATTTTTTTTTCCCCCTCAAAGGTGGTGGTCATAACAATTACACAAGCTCTCTATGACAACTGACATGACATCTATGACCTATGATTTTGAGACCTTGGAATTTTGTGGTTCTACCTTTTTTGTTGATATAGGATTATCCCACATTGTCAGCTGTCATAAAGACCACATTTTCAATGAGTCGAGTTGACATGACACCTGATTCTTGCAACATAGATATTTGTTGACACATGATGTTGTTATAGTTGGGACACTTTCTGGGAGGATTTATTACATATTACAGTTCGTGTACTATTGGTATATGAGAGTATGATGTGATGCAGCTTCCTATGCATGGTTAATGGGTTGTGATATGAACACAACAATCTGCTGTATAAGAATGTTACACAATAACAACACTTTTTGTGTGCATTATTTATATTTTATGTATATTTATATTTTATATTTCTGCTTTATACAACTATATTTATAGGGGCATGGTGGTTAGTGGTTAGCACGTTTGCCTTTCATCACCTTTGATTCCCACCTCCACCATTTGTGTGCAGAGTTTGCATGTTCTCTCCATTCTTTGTAGGTTTCTTTTGGTTACTCCAGTTTCCTCCACCAATTCCAAAGACATGCATTTGAAGGCTGATTGGCATCTCTAAATTGCCCGTAGTGTGTGAATAAGGGTGTGAAGGTGTGTATGATTGTACCCAGCGATGGGTAGGCCCCCCATTCAGGGTGTCCCCTGCCATGTGCTCCAAGTCCCCTGGGATAGGCTACAGGCTTCCTGCAACACTGTGTAGGATAAGCAGTACAGATAGTGGATGGACAGCTGACTATCTTTATCAAAGGCTTGAGACTGGTCTGTTATGACAGAAATATTCTTCGAGCCTTCATGTAAAGTGAGTGCCATTCATCCATCCATTTTCTATACCGCTTATCTTTCAGGGTCACGGTGAACCTGGAGACTATCCCAGGGAGCATGGGGCACAAGGCGGGATACATCTTTGACGGTGTGCAATCCATTGCAGGGCACAATCACACACACATTCACACCCATTCATACACTACGGACACTTTGGACATGCCAATCAGTCTAACCTGCATATCTTTGGAATGGGGGAGGAAACTGCAATACCCAGAGAAAACCCCTGCAGCACGGATGGAACATGCAAACTCTGCACACACAGGACTGAGTGGGAATCAAACCCCCAACCCTGGAGCTGTGAAGCGAATGTGCAAACCACTAAGCCACCGTGCTAAAGTGAGTGCCATTTTTATAAAAAAATTAGAGACAGTTCCATGTCACTGTTATGTGTATTACACAGACCCGAACTTAGAGAATGTTTGGTAATTGATGTTTTGTGTTTTACATCTGTCACAATTTCTTCTTGTACTAGCGCTGTAGCACACAGCACACTCTGAAGCTCGAAGCGCGTGCTTCTGGGTTTCAGTGACATTGACTTTGTTTTCTTTTGACATGTGCATGTGTTATTATTTCTGTCCTGTCTCTGCCCCTGTATTGTCATTGGTTGTTCCCTTATGTGTCATCATTATTCTCAGCTGTTTTGTGTTCACCCTTGACTATGTTTGTTATTGAAACCCCCCATGTGTTGTTGTGTAATGCAATGTATTGAGTGTTATCACCATGCCAAGCCTTTTTTCCTTGTGTTTTTGTTCATGGTGTTTGATCTTGTTCCAAGTTTCTTGTTTTGTGCCTTGCCTTGGCTAGTTTATGCCCGTTTGCCAATCGCCTGACCATTTGCCTGTTTGACCATGTCTATGTCTCACAATTTGGATTTGTCTGCCTATCTCGTCTATAATAAAGCTCGTATCTGCAATTGCATCTGTCCTTAACACTCATTACGTGACAACATCATTACCACTACATGACATATCAGAAGTATGCTGGACTACAAAGTCACACTGGAAACTGCTATAATAAAAGATTATCAAACAAAATGCTATGTCACATTACCCAGGTGTTATGTACAGTGCTCTTGAACTCACCACGTTTTGAACATAAGGGTTTTTTTTACAACCTAGAAATTAAATTGAATCTTTTTTTTTTTATTAGTTCCAGGTTGTAAAGGTAAAAAAAAAGAAAAGTACAAGGAGATTGGTAAATACTTATCCAACACACTGTATACTTGGCATGAATACTCATAAAATCAGTCATTATGGCAACTAGTACCTGTTAAAATAATCTGTTTACAATGCTATGTGGGTTTATGTCAGTTTTCAATTATGTAATTGTCACTTAGTTATGTATTATGGACCATAATCTTTCAGTATACAGTGAAAATAAAGTAAATTCTTAGGGTAATATCATCCGGGGACTGCTAATTCGTAAAAACCCATACCAGCTAACTTTAACATGTAAAGTTATGAATGATTAAGGGTAGGGTGTGGGCCAAAGTCAGATCTAGGTTAAAAATGCAGAAAGAGAGTAAATCATCCTCCCATATATGCACAGAAATCCATTAAAAATCCTTCAAAAGAACACTTTAGGAGACATATTGTAGTCAATGGAGCAATGAATTGGCTCAATATGAAACTTAGCCATGGTGTTTGCATTTGAGTCATTTTTGATGACTGCATGACCATTTCCAATAGATTGACTGAGTCCGTAGACATGTCAAGTGGCACATGTGATTTCTGACTCAGGCATCTGCCAGTATGATACACATCAAATAAAGAGGCAGTGAATTATATGGTAACACACCAGTTAGTGATGCCCCCCATGTGAAAGAGAGAGAGCCAGAGAGAGAGAGAGAGCCAGAGAGCCATCAGTACTGTATTGCCATTCGGTTTGTCTCTCTTTCTCTCTTGCTTTCCCCATGAACACTTTGGTGAACAAATGCCAAATGATCACGCTTCTGTGAACACCATCTGCCAGCACATCCACTCAAAGCACTTCTCTCCTCCGCTCCCTTCTCTTTCCATCACTCTTTCTATTTATCTCCTTTCCTCTCGATCTCACCCTTTTTGTTACATGTTCCATTTCTTTATCCATCTGCTGCTCCTTACAATTTCCTTCATTTTAGACTCAGCCTCCCATCAATAGTATTCTCTGTTTTTTTTGGCTTAACTGAATGTTGTTTAAGACTGTGTTATCAAGCCTCGGAAACACCACTCTCTTCTTCATGCCTCTGTCTATAAACAGGCCTATTAAACTTAAATAAGAAAAACTTGTTAAACCAAGATGGATGGAGATGCCGAAAGGCTGGCATCAGCACTCAGCCTTAAACAGCAAGTGTAACAAATGTCAGTGATAATTCCTCACATAGAGGAATAACAAGAAAGAAAGAAAAGAGATAGTAATGATCCTCGTTCTTTTTCCTTAAATTGCAGGTTCATGACAGGACATATTTGTTGGAGTTTTGTTGATAGGCTTAATTTTGGCTGCTGGGTCTCAGTGTGATCTTTCTAATCTGGTTGCAGCACAGTGCTTCTCCAGATGAGGCTTGGCAATGGGCCAGACTGGCCTGGATCCCCATTCTTGATTGTTATAGACCAGTCTTCTGTTGTGGATTCACCAATAGCAGTCCTTACTCTGTGACTCACAGCCTGTAAACAAGAGAAATAAAGCACTCAAACAGAGCCTGTTATATTTTTGTTATATTATATGCTTGCCAGTTATATGCTTTATTTTCCTCTTAAAACAAAGGGTTACTTCTTTATTGACAAGGGTAAAAACTCAGCAAAATATATGACCCGTAATCAAAGCATATTTCCCTTGCATAAATGTCAAGTTCTTTGGTGCAATGTATGACCTGACAGGAACGTTAAAAAGCAGTTTATAGATTTTCTATTGTTGCTTATAGACTGAATGACATGTCCAGCATTGTTTGGTAAATGAAAAGCCTGATGAATATTTGGAGATGTGAAGAAATAATTATCATGTATTGGGCATGTTTTATGGTGCAATAGCTATGAATTAGGGTTTTCAGTAACAGTTTCCTAAGGATAGAGCTACATGACACCTACATAATTCCTTTATGACAACTGACATAAATATACTGTACATGACCCACATGTAAAGGTTATTACAATAGAAATCAGCTGTCATAAAGATTTCTTTAGTCAATTTGGGTCGCCAGATTTTTGTTTATATAAGATTGTGTTATGGTATTTTCTGGGCTGACTTTCCTACAGATGGATGACAAATTAAAGAAAAAAAAAAAGACTGTAGCTCTGTTTATGTGTGGGGTGTTTATTTCCCTGGCGTGGTTTTGTGTCTACTCATCTCCTTAGAGGGAAGTGTCACTACAAATCAACACCAACATTTTCTGACTGATTACCTTCATCCTATGATGAAACATTTCTCTCCTGATGTGTGTGGTGTCTTCCAGAATGACCCCGCCACCATCCATACAAGAGCTCGCTGCACGAGTCACTTTAATGAATATGAAAATGATGTAAACCATATTCTATGTCCTTAACAAACACCAGATCTCAATCAAAGTAAATGCCTATGGACAATTTTGGACTGGAAGTGGTAGACAGTGCTCTTGTTGTGTGTAAAAATCACTTATAATAAACACAAGGGATCCTGTAGGATTAGTATGTAAGTTTATTAGGAGTCACTGACAAACTGACCAAGCATGAATATCATATCATGTAATTTTATGGAGAATTTACGGGGCTCGTAGGGCTGAAATCCTCCTAAGTATTAAAAGGGGAGAATGGAGGATAAAATGGGGTATGCCCAGGGTATGGATACCCAGACGAGGGGTAACTGGGAGGAGAAAATAGCAGATCAGGACTAGGGAAAAACGGAAGCAGGTCAGAACCCAGATCAGAGAAAGGGACATCATCCGTCTGTGTAGAAGCATCCACACATACAAGCGCAGGAAGAATTCTATACTTGAAGGGTGGAGGAAATCCCACATTGCCATTTCCAATTTCAGAGGGGGTGCAAAGAACATCGAAGATCACTGTGATGTCAGCAGCGAGATGAGCGATTTGATAGCGTGTGTTGAGGTCCAGATCCAGCCCCTCGATTAACGGGGAAAAAGTGAAATGGCGCGCACCTATGATTAAACAAATTATAGAGGGAGATTGATGAATGAAATTCACATTATTGGTACTAAAAGAGAGAGAGAGAGGAGAGGGCCACACACGCTTTTTAAGAACACACACACACACACACACACACATTACAGTGAAGGACAAATGCGCCAGCAGAATTTTAAAACACCCACACTCACACACACACACTCTCAAAATGGAAAAGAACCCTAACGTACAAAAAAATATATATATATATTTATAGGTAGATTATTAGTACAGTTAGATTTTAAAAATGATGACATTATATGAAGTACAGTAAAATCATTTGCTACTATATATATATATATATATATATATATATATATATATATATATATATATATATATATATAATCCACTAATCGCGGGGTTAGTGGTTCGAATCCCGGCCCGGGTGATCCCATGCCGAGGTGTCCTTGGGCAAGACACTGAGCCCTAAGTTGCCCCCAATGGCAAGCTAGCACCTTGCATGGAAGCTCTGCTACCATTGATGTGTGAGTGTGAACTTGTAAGTCGCTTTGGATAAAAGCGTCTGCTAAATGAATAAATGTAAATGTAAATGTAAATATATATAACAACACTTACAGAGAATAAATACAATCTGAAATATAAAAATGTAGACTTACTCATAATGGTCAAAGACGAGGGGAAAAAAAATCTTGTCTCAATAATAAAAAAAAATAATTAGGAAAATTCAAGATTACAGTTGAAGGAAAATAAGGCCCTTTTATACGAAGAGAACTGGGTCAAAATGCACTCACGTGATTAAGGCCTCAGAATGTTATGAAAATAAAATTTGTTTACATTTCTATGGTATATCAGCCAGCTAGATCTTAAAAGCTATAGTATTGCGATTAGATGTTTTTTTTTTTGTTTTGTTTTTTGTTCTCTATGGAAAATTCCTGAACCGGTGAGGTATAAATAGATCCCTTGTATCTGTACTGATCGGAATCTCATCTGAGAATTCTCATTCGAGTGGATTTCGGATGGTGGAACGCAACGAATAAAATTGGACCCTTTGCTTTTTCCTCAGCCATTGGTTAGTCTTGTTCTTTTCTGTCTCCAAATTGAATTTGTGAGTATCTTTTTCCTAGATTAATTTCTATGTGTTTTTGGGTAATAGACTAAATTCAACACCACACTCTCTACCATCATGATCAAAACAGCAGCTGAGATAATATATTTTGTGGAAAAATAATGTTCCTAGTTCCAGAGACATGTAGAATCTATGACAATTTGAATTTAAGCTGTTTTGGTGACTCATGCTGGCACAAAACCTTACTAAGACACTTTACATTTTTTTGTAGCTCAGTGTACTTCTGGTATATCCTAGTATATTTCAGATTATAAGGGTTTTTTTTTTTTTTTTTTTTTTTCTTTTTTCATCTGTCAATGAAATTATATCACTTAACTCTTATATCAAAGCTTTATATCAAATTGATAACAAGATCAGATCAGGCATTAGTTTATGACAGCTTTTGTCAATGGCTTACACATACATTTAGTTAGTCCTATGAACACTGCATGGTGTTATGGTGCATCACCCTTTGACCATGAACCATTCTCTCTATCTCTCTCTCTGCTTTACAAACAAAAAAAAAATAGTTCAATATATTGATCAGCTTTAATAACATGTTGATAATACAGTGCAGAGAGTAACTTTTAAATGCATAATTCTGGGTAATGTAGTTGGTGCAAGGAGGGATGAGTCAATGTAATCTGATACTGCTTGCTGAGAGAAGCAGTGTCTCACAGTAACTGGGACGCCATGCTGCGTGAACGAATCACATAATTATATTAAACATAGGCGAGGCGAAATATCCTCCCTTTCCCTCTTCTCTTCCTTCCTCCAGCCACCAAGGTAATATAATAACTTTTTAAATTATGAAAATGTCAACAACTCCAGTGAGATACCTGTTAACAGTGAAAAGCAACACTTCCTATCTCAGACAACTACTTACTTACAGCAAGAGTTTGAAAAATAATTTCAAAAAGGTACATTTTTTTATAGAAATGCATATGGCTGTGGTGCATTGAGATAAGCATACATAAGCAAGCATATATACGGATGACAAATTAATGCCAAATTGTGACGGTTTCCCCTCGTCCTAGCACTGTAGCAGGCAGCGTGCTCTGAAACCTGAAGCTTCTGGGTTTTCAGTGACAGTGACTTTGTTTTCATTTGACACTTGTGTTATGTTATGGTTTATGTCTTGTCTCCACCCTTGTATTGTCATTAGTTGTTTCCCGTATGTGTCGTTATTAGTCTAAGCTGATTTGTGTTCACTCTGAATTGCGTTTGTCATTTAAACCCCTCAAGTCTCTTTGTACTTTGGGAAGTATTGCATGAGTTTTCCATGTACCAAGCCTTGTTCATAGTTTCATGTCTTATAGTTTGGATCCTATTATCATCCTCGTTTCTTGAGTACTGTTTTGCCTTGTTTATGCCGGCTTGGCGATCGCCTGACCTATTGCTTGTTGACCACGCTATTTCTCATGTTTTGGATTTGTCTGCCTGCCTCTCTTTAATAAACCTCTTATCTGCATTTGTATCCTAACCTTAGTCTCCAATACGTGACACAAATCCAACATATGAGAACACAGGTGTAGGTTTGTTTTATAAAACATATTTGAAGCAGGCGAGCCAGAAGGATCAGGCAGAAATCAGAATCCATAAAACATACAGAAAGTCAGTCAAGCAGAAAATTAGCATAAAATATGTGAGAATAATTGAGAAAATAACCACCACAGTGAGGAAGACAATAATGTTGCAGTGCAATCTGGTGTGAGATTTGGGGTTTCAGCTGATGTGGAGACTGGCAGAAAATATTGGGAAATTAAGTATGTTTTATTTTGATTGTATGTAGTTCCAAGAACAGGTACTGTGTGTGACAGTTGATGTGTATCGAGCCTCCAGAACTGCTTCAATGAACCATGGCATGCTACAAGTCTCTGGAACTGTTCTGGAGAACTGTATTGAACACCATTCTTCCAAAAGATCTGGTGACTGTGAAAGCCATAGCATATCATTTACATACTGTAATTTTCATACTCATCAAACCATTTAGTGAGCCCTTATAGCCTGTGGATGGGGCATAGATAAGAGTAATGCTTTTCTTTAAGGTTTCTTTGCTGACTTGGACCCAAATAATGCCAGCAAAATGCCATCAACAACATAACAGAGCCATTGTTGTTGTCCCTCTTTAGTTCATTGCCTGTCTGTATACATACTGTATGTGTGTACATGAATGTGTATATGGATATATACAGACTTACACATGAATACACCACACACGACTGCTCTGCATCTCCACATTGAGATTTTAACTAAACTAGATACACACACACCGGTTCTCCCGGCTCTCGGTTCATTGTCCCACGCACTGTGTTACCCGTTTATAGACAGGCAGCTCCAGCCGCATTAGTGTGAAACTCCATTACGCCTTTAGCCAGCCACTCTTTCCCTGCCCTCTGATCAAAGCAGGAATTGGGAGGAGGAAATTGTGTGGCGCTGAGATTGATTAGTAGGCTTGACTGCAACCCACTAATCATTGCTGGCTGCAGTCTCAGCACTCTGTTTAATCTCCTGAGACCCAGCTGCTAACGGACAGTCATGTGGTTTGGAGTAACACTCACACACACACACATAAACACCTACACTCTCAGTCTCATCTCATCTTTTCTTTCACATACACACCCTGCACACACTCGTCCTCATCCATAAGCTTATTCCTGCCACATTGCTCAGAGTTTTCTATAATCTCTGTGTCATTCATGAGCATCTTTCCTCTCCTTTTCAGCCTTCCACTTTTAATCTCTCTTCTCTACTTGGGTTTCTGGCAAAGAAGTAAGAATAGTACAGAACCTACTGATTTGTTGCACTTTTTTGGAAGCCTCTCTCATTTTCAATTCTCTCTCTCTCTCTCTCTCTCTGTACAGAAATAAATGCTTCTTTAATATAGTCCTGTATCCTCACATCCTTACTTATCCTTCTTCAACTCTATCTTTCCTCACTTTAAGGTGTGAAACTATGCTAACACACCACAGGCCTACTCTCCCTGAAACTGATTTTGATAATCCATAATAATTTATATGAATCTAAATATATATATATATATATATATATATATATATATATATATATATATATATATATTGAAGCTTACATAATACCTCATGGCTCCCAAACTACACAATTATCCTTCATGTTATATTCTTTAATGTATACTAATCTAAACCATATACACTGGCCTGAGCTGTCAAAGAGCTACAATCAACTAAAAATACCATCCTCATTATATTCTTTCTTTTGTTTTTGTTCCTCTCTCTGTACCTCTGGTAGTTCTGGTACTCATGTTTTGTGTTTAATTTTTAATCTTGGAGTTGGAGAAATGTCTTAACATTCTTTGGCTGTGAGTCGACCTCCCTCTCTCTCTCTCTCTCTCTCTCTCTCTCTCTCTCTCTCTGTACTAAGACACAGGTGAGAATCATCAAATTACCTGCCCATAAATCTGAGGCTTCAGCTGTATGTTACTGCTCAGTGCAGATCGGTAGACCATGTTTGGTCAAAATAGTTTTTGAATCATCTTGTCTAAGCATCAGATGTCATGTCACTACAACTTCCACCTGACAAAAATATATTTAAGGTGGAATACATCTTCTTAGACTCTACCACACATTTAAAACTAGGCAGCTGTGGCTCCGGTGGTAGAACGGGTTGTCCACTAATCGATGGGTTGGTGGTCCGATTCCCAGCCCACAGGACTCCACATAAAGAAGTGTCCTTGGGCAAGACACTGAACCCCAAGTTGCTCCTGATGGCAAGTTAATGCTTTGCATGGCAGCTCTGCTACCATGTGAGTGTGTGTGTGTGTGTGAATGGGTGAATGAGACAATGTACAGCGCTTTGGATATAAGTGTGCCATTTACCATTTACAAAACTCAGAAGCAAAGCAAGAAAACTAGAAAAATTCTAGAAGCAAAAATTTGCAAAGTATGTGTGAGGTTAAGTAGGGAGGAAGCAGGAAAAAATCTTAAGATGTAGCGGACTACCCCACACAATTAAACAGGGAAATATTAATACTTATTTTATTAATTAAATCAACCACAAGCCATACAAGTTCTTTTGGTTCAAAGCAAATGGCCAGAGACATGGATAACAAAATATAAAAGCTTTATTTAATACAATAATCCAGCAATAGCTTTAAAACATTAAACACTTCTATGATTTGGGCAGAAGAATGCACACATAAAATGCATAAACAACAATGCACCAATGGAGGCAAAGCCTTACCAGTGGCAGGTAGGCTAGCTGACGACCACGAGGCTCCTATACTCACAATCTTACCACCTGGTGCACAAGTTTCACCATGAACACACAAGCACACATGAGGTCAAGCATGAATGAATGCACATCAAGCATGAAGTCCCACCACCGCACAAGGAGGCTGGCTAGCTGCCTGCCCTGGGCCTTGGCTCCAATTCTTGCCGATAAGGTTTACAAACTTAAGGTCCTCCAAGTGCCGTTGGCGAGCAGAAAGCAACAGCGCCATACAATGTTGCCCTGCAGGCTTAATCAGACCAGTTGTTTCCTAGAACACCGATTATTCCTCCTAAAAGTTAAACATAAAAGATAATTTTCAATATAACTATTTAAAAGTACACATAAACAGCGATGGTTTCATATTGTATCTACAGTCGTAAATCAAAAAGCGCACCTCGTGAATAACAAAAGGCATCAATGTAACAATAAAGCACTGGCATGCGAGGGAGAAAGTTGAATAAACGGTCCATAGCGAAGCTATCGACCAGATTAATAAATCAGTTATGTCAAACCAAGCATACGTATTAGTGTTAGTTAGTAAGCCAAGAAACACATACCTCCAAAGCAGAAGGGATCACAACTGCAATAGGCAGTCCTTTGGCAGTGAATAACAAACAAGTGGTGCTCTGAAGTTCAATTTGATATGCTCCCTAAGAACATGTGATTGGACAACCCATGCGTCCATAGGAATGGTACAATAATTATGGTCAGATTAGTGCAATGCTCACTGTTTGTCCCACTACATGTGCAAACAAAATAACAAAACAAGATTACCAGACTAAAAAAAAATAAATAACATCACTACCAATTGTATTTGAACAAACTGCCACCATATCATTTAATTTTTTGTTTGTTTGTTGGGGGTGGGCTCTTTGTACACAACACTATACCAAACGCAATCATATAGTGCAATTAGACTGAAATACGCCATGGAATTAATATTTTATATGATAATGAGCATGTACTATACTTCTCTCGCAGCAAACTACATACAGACATTGATAAAATTATCAATATTTATTTATAGTCACACATGTTTGGACAACACACTCTAATGGATATTATTTTCTGGACTTGAGTTGAGATCTATTATGACTACATTAATGTATACTGTATACCTTTCAGCCTATAAAATGCAGTAACTTGTTTTCATTTTTTTATTTTTTTGTGCTTTTATGTGCTGTGAATCTAATTCTAGAATTACGTATTAAGGCAAGAATTTAACGGGTCCGCATGCACTAAAAGTAAACACGAGTGCAAATGTCGAGTCAGCAGTTTGAGCAAGCTGTGCTACTTGTTTAATTGCTAGGCCTCTGCACCAAACTTCTAATGGATATTTTGGAGCAACGCCCAGACAAATACAACCGATGGGATCAGCTAGAGTCAGACAGGAGAAGCATGATTTGGCCTTAGTCAACAGTGACGTCACATAAAGAGATCAATAAAGTTTGGATTACAAGAGGAAATTAATGCTGCTTGCTTCCAAGGCAGCAACCCACTTTGGTCGTGCTGATAGCAAATGAGACAGAAAATGTTGCGAATGAACATATGTGAAAGAGTATGCTAAAAGTCAAAGTAGTCAAACTGACCTTTCCTCTGATTGTGATGAAGAATTCTGGAAACTCGGTCTTCATTTCCAGTGTTCCAGTGTTCAATATGATTTTCAGTTTAGCTGCTTAATTCTGGACAGATGTTTCATCTCACTGTGAAGCTACTGCTGCATACCCCATCTGTCTCAATTAGTTTGTACTGAACTTGTGACAGAGCGTGTTATGCACTAGGTCAGAATAGTAAAACAACCTTCAAGTTCAGAAATATGGACATGATTCCACAAGGCTGGAGCAGTCAAACTACAGTACATGCTTGGACATTAAGGCTGGACAGGCTTGAGTTACAGTATATAGCTTGAAATGGTACCATAAATGCACATATATAACATAATTATTACACAGCTCAATTGAAGCCATTATTATAAACAATAACCATGTTAATCCTGCCTTGTAATGTCACGTATGAATGTTACATAGAGCACTTAAAGCAGATTTATGTAAAAGAAATGGCGTTGAACAATAAATCTAACTTTGTTGTTGGGAATAATCACCTTCAAATGACGGGCAGCAGTTTAATTATTTTAAGCTACAGAATGTAAAGAGGAGCATTTATCATATGCTGTCAGAGCCAAGTTCAGGTTATCCACTCGGCATGAAGGCATTAGCATCTGAGCTCGTCCATTCACACCATGCATCAGCTTGGCAGAATAGGCAACAAGTCAACACACATACATTTTTTGAAGTGTAGACGTTTAACTGTATTATTTCCCTTCTCTTCCTCTACTTTATAGCAAATACTGTATATATATAAATTCACTGTGAATTATACTTGTATACCTGTATTTAACCCGATGTTGACAATCCACAGTATGATTGTAGAGTTGAGAAGGTATCAGAGAGATAAAATACAGTGAAGGAAAGAGAGAAAGTAACTGTGTCTTGCTGTCTATGTCTGTAAATACTATTACGTGGCTCATCAGACAGTCCCCTCCTTTATGGCTGGCTATAGCCTCTGGCCATTAAGTCCATCTTCCCTATCTTGCATGCAATAGCTGGGGAAAAAAATGCCTCCTTAGTCCCAGGGGATGTGCATAAGTTTTCTGTAGGAAACATATTTTAAGAAGATTTCTAGTGTGGAGGTGACTTGGAAAAACATTACAGTGAAATTGCAACTTGAAAACTTTCAGATGCTAAACACGTGTGAAATTCTGTGAAATATTGTTTCTGAGAATTCTGAGATTTTGTTCATGTTTTATAGATTGGCGTTCTAAAACAACCCAAACTGAGCAAATCGTATTTCTCTATAAATATATGAGAATGAGGGTGTGTGAGATAATGCAGATTGGAGGCCTCCTGTAGGATTTTGGTGAGGTAGAGGTGACAGGAATAGGGAGGGGGATTTAATAGATCTGGATGTTCTAACTTCAGTGCTTCTTCACATTTAATTTCTGTCATATGTATATATAATTAAACTGTTGGCCTCTAAAGTATGGGAGGTCCTCCACTTTCTCTCAGACTCTTTCACACTTTTACCAAATAGCTAAACAGAGGGAGAGAGGAAAAGAAAGGACACAAGGGACAAAGTCACAGAGAGTCACAGACAGGGCAGGTAGTCTAACGGTGTTCAGATGTGAGTTTGATAAGCAACTCACTGTCCTCTACTTAAAATTACAAATCTCCTAGAAGTTAAAAAAATAATCATTTTGGAAGGAAGATAAATGCCTATGTCAAATAGCAATTGATTATTTGTCAATCATGTGTCTAATTCAGACTTGTGATGGGAGTTAATCAATACTGGTAGTAAAATTAACTGTACAGAGCAACCCCTTGCTTAAAGTGTTTTTTGATTTTTTTTTCCCCCTCTGTAATACCCTTCAAATGCACAGCAAGGGCAATGGTGCCTGTTTTTTTTTTTTTTTTTTCCTCCAGATTTCTTAGAATATTTATGAAGAGTCAGAAAGCTGAAAGGGGTTGATTGCAATTACTTATTCAGGTGTGTGGAAAGAGATCAGCAGCTTATTTGGCTGAAAGTATAGCACATTGAGAATTTCAAGGTTATATCTGACAATTATGTGATTTAAACATATAAAGCCATACATTTTTAGCCTCATTCAGATAAGTTTGTAATACCTTTATGCATTTTTCACATTTATAAGCAATATACTCACATACAGTATAGTCAGTGGTATGTAAAGAACAGACTTATATAACTCGTTCATGTTTGCCAAAACACATTAGATATATCCTTACAATTTCCTGTGTCTTAAAATGCCATAAAAAATCTTATAGTTCTGTTACAGTAATATATCTGTAATCACACTTTTTGTTTCCTATCATTGCCAAAAATACCAAACAGGGACATATGAATAGAACCAAAAATAGCAGATAATTGATGATCATTGCTCAAGTCACATAATCACGATGAAAAAATATAAATAAATAATAATTAAAAAAAACACATTACTGTTGTATTTCAAATTGCCAGGTTTCTAGCTGTCACCTAAGAGTCTTAGTTTTTCTGGTGCATGTTAGCGAATGGTATCTTTGCTATAAATAATTTTATTTTTATTTTTTTTTTTTCAAACAAAACTCTGGAATAAGTTTTACTATCAGAATGGCATGACCTTTTATTACCCCCAGCTTCCTCTGAAGAGCTCACTGTATCATGGTTTACAAAAAAGATCGGCCTGTGTTCAGAGCATCTGAGCCTGAGGTAATCAAAATAGTACACCACAATTTGGTACTTTATAAAGTTGTGTACTACCACAGAAGTCTCCATACATAGGGGAAATTAACAGTTCTTGGCTAAATGTAATTTTATATACAAAACATTCTCTACATTATTGCCATTTCTTTGTAAACATGCATGGAGTCATCTCTCCCACTCATGATCATCTCGCGTTAACACATCTATTGTTATGCATGTAAATGCACTTGGAATGCATTCCATTAAAT
>JAFFST010045059.1:2603-15780 GCA_022414735.1 Noturus placidus | reverse complement strand
TATATGTTATTGGTGTTCACCGTAGCCAAATGCAGCATTGTTGCCCAAGACAAATTTCCCTCACGGGACAATAAAGTTTAACTAACTAACTAAATTACTTCAGACGGAAACCCGAACAAAAACAAGGAGGTCACATGACCAGGCAAAGCTTGTGATGTGGTGCCATCTGCTGGCCGAGGCGTGACATAAACATGATTTAATCTGTTTTGCAATGTGAATGAGGTGTTGCTGTAGAAGAAATAACCTTAGAAGAAGCTCAGTGCAGCTGGAACTATTGTCAGAGCTGCTGCTTATAGAAGAACAAACACCACCTTCTGACCAATCAGAATGGAAAATTCAACAGTGTTTTGGTATAAAAATGCACTAAATAATAATAATCAGAAATAGTAAGAAAAACAATATTGTATAGAACAAAAAGATCTGTAAATAATAGAGTAACTGTATAATAATTTATGAGACACTCAGATGTGTAAAAGTGCTAGATCATTAAGAGACCTGTATGATGTGTACTTGCAAGAAACATGTCACCTTAGGTACTTTCTATTAAGCTGTGTCTCATTCACCCATTCACACACCAATGGTAGCAGAGATGCCATGCAAGGGGCTAACTTGCCATCAGGAGCAACTTGGGGTTCAGTGTCCTTCCCGTGGAGTCATCCGGGCCGGGAATTGTACCGCCAACCGTATGATTAGTGGATTAGGGGACAACCCACTCAACCACCTGAGCCACAGCCACCACAGTATGTTCATTTAGACACCCCAGGCCTGAATACGCTCCGTGATAAACCACATGCGCTATTTTTTCTTTTGAGTAAATGAACCAAGAGGCTTAAAAGGCTGATGGAGGAAATGGGGATAAGCCGTTATTTGCTTTATCCCTACAATAATATTGTCCATGTAAACGGCTGTAAAATAGTCAAATGAATATAATCACATTGACAAAAGAATTTATAATATATTGCATTAGAAATATTTTAATGTGGAGTTTTATTCCAGGTGCTTTTCTATGTTTAACACTCAACAGTGGGAACACTGAATACTTGAACTGTGAACTATTTAGTATTTTGACTGTTGGGTTTGGGCGCATGGTGGGTAGCACGTTCACCTCACACCTCCAAGGTCGGGGTTTTGATTCCCACCGTGGCTCTGTGTGCGTGTGTGGAGTTTGCATGTTCTCCCTGTGCTGCGGGGGTTCCCTGTGACCCTGAAAAGGATAAAGCAGTATAGAAGATGGATGGACTTTTCAATATTTTTTTCATGTGTTTGCATCCACATTATTGCCTACGGACTTTATTTACTACAAACTGAACGTAAAAGGTTTAATTTAATTAAATAAAAATCTAATTAAATTTAATATTCATTTTCTGTTCCAGATCATTGGATTTGGATCATTCCAATTCTTGTGCTGGGTACGTATGAGCTCGCACTCTCTCTCTGTCTCTCTGTCTCTCTCTGTGTCTCTCTTATAATCAAACCAATCCATCATGTCACAGAGATCGCACTTTTTTCTCCATTCTGGTGTTTGATGTTACCATTAACTAAAGCTCTTGACCTGTATCTGCATGATTTTATGCACTGGATTAGGGCTGCAACTACGGCTGCACCGATACCACTTTTTTTCAGACCAAGTACAAGTACGTACATTTGGGTACTTGCGGATACGGAGTACTTCACACTTTTCGGAATGCCCCAGGTCTGAAGCATGTCATCAAACTCACCTGCTATGACTTGGCCAGTGTGTGAACCCATGAACTGCGTTGCTTGTGAAATGCCTCTCTGGGGATTAAAATCCTCATCAATCCACTGTGCTGTTAAACTTATAAGACACATTGGGCTGACACTGCTAGTCCAAATATCAGTGGTGAAGCTGCAGTCATGTGACATTGCACGTGACGTTCACTTCCTGTTTGTAAATGGGCTGGATCTGTGAGGGTGTAGCTTAATTTGACCAGATGTTTGTTTAATGTAATTATCTTGTCTTATTAAACCCCTCGTGTGGCTGTGCACTTCATGCAGTATTATGGGTTGCATCGTTAAGTAACGTTTGTAGAGTTTAACACGTAAAGCTATAGCTCGGTGTGCTAGTGCAGTAGCTAATGCATGTAGCATGCAAATGGTCTCATGTCTCTGCTCTGTTCCCGAGTAATTCCTAGACCATAGTCCCATGTTTGATCCAGCTAGTCCTGTCAAACCTAGACCATGTTTCTTGTGTTTGTTGGCTTCTTTGTTTATTAATAAAGACAGCGCTCCTGCGCTTATGTCCTGCCCATCTCTGTGTGTCGTTACACTATGTCATGTGGTCAAAGTGGTATCGGTGCTGGGTATCGGGGTCGGAGTATGAGTATGAGCACAGGAGCACAGTATCGGGGCCGAGGCCCGATTACTGGAATCTGGATCGGTGCATCCCTAGTTGCAACTAACGGGTTATTTTCATAATCGATTAGTTGGACGAGTTCCCCCAACCCCCACACACACTTCCGTTATAATAAACTACAGAAGTTACACTGCAAGTGTGCAAATACAGCATATAATGTCTATAAACTTCAATTAAACTAAACCGTTTAAGAAGCTTGCACCAATTTCCCCTGCCCCTTACACACAGTGGAACATTTTGGATATAAACATAAGTTTGTCCTTAAAGCAGGAGTTTGATCTCCGCAGTGTTTAAAATGCACCGCTGCCTTAGAGGACTTGGAGGTTACACACTTTTTCCTCAGTCTCGTGACGATTTCTCCTCCATCTGATGTAGACTGAGGTCATGTTGGGAATAAAAGGTAACGCTGACAGAAAATAAACTGAAGAAAGTCATTATCGGTGACTCTGGGTGTTTGTTTATCTTAGCATGCGCATGATGTCATGCACCGTCGTGGCTTATAGTTCCGGTTAGTAAAAAGAAACCGCTAGTGATATATTTGAGATGATATTACCGTTCTAAAATTCACACACTAGACGGCAGTGCAGAGTGCATAGTGTAAGTGTACAGTACATCATTTGGGACACAACTTTAGTATTTACTCTCTGAAGCGTGTTTTCTGAACAGACGTAACGTAATGAGTAAATCTCCCCCATTCTACACGCAGAAAATCAAATCCATAATGAGATTCATTGACAACGATTTCCATAATTGATCGAAATGATCGATTAGTTGTTGCAGCTTTACACTGGATAAGTGCCTTAATGAGCCGTTGTACAGGTGTTCCTATTAAAGTGAACTAGTTTGGCACACCAAGTGACTTTAGAATCCCTAAAATTTTGGAAAAAAGAGCAATAAGTTATTTAGTCATAGTTAAACTGACTATTGTTAAAAGTGCTAATTTTAATTGAATTGTAATGTAAAACATGGTGGTATTGATGTGTTTTTTTTTGCAAATGTTAAGCTATTATTTTCACCTATAATCTTGGTCATGTTGTTTTTGTATAGTTGGTCTTGTTTGTGGTGGTTGCTACATCTACTACTGCTGCTGGAAGAAACGGTAAGTGCAATTTTCTAAAAAATAAATAAATAAATCAAAAGAATAAAAAAATTACTAAATAGAAAGCTTTACTAAAAATCACATGACATGCTCACTGTTTTTATGTTGTTTTTTAATCTAATGAGCACTAACTCTAATTTATTGCATTTATGTTCACCATGCTCAGTGGCACGTGAAGAACACTAAATACAGTGCTCTCACTAATATTGGCACCCCTGCTGAATATGAGCAAAGAAGGCTGTAAAAATTGTCTTTATTGTTTAATCATTTGATCTTTTGTTAAAAAAAATTCATGCAAATACTCTGAGACTCACATGAGAGGTCATGGATGTCAAGTAATTTATTTAAAAAAAACCCCCTTTGTTAAATATAGGTGTCCAACAATTACTGGCACCCCTATGAATTCATATGAGAATAATATGTTTTAAGTATATTCCTATTGATATTTAAATTTTTCTCACTACACCTGGGTGACTAGGAACAGGAAAATGTTCAACCATGAGGAAAAGCACAGAAGGATGCTCTTTCAGGAGAAAGCAGCATTAGTCTCTCACGGACCTGCTTGCAAAGTATTTTGCAACCGCTTTTTTATATTTTATACCGCTGTTTCAATGCGGTATAAATATGAGGGCACACACTGGCCAAATTCCCTTAGTCATTTATAACAATGGGTAAGACTAATGAAAATAGCTGTGGTGTGCTGCAAAAGGTTGTTGATCTTCACAATATAGGAAGTGGTTATAAGATCCACTGATCTTCCAACAGGACAATGATCCAAAACATACATCAAAATCAACACAAAAATGGTTTACTGACCACAAAATCAAGGTAATGCCATGAAACTACACAAAAAATTTACACAAACACTACACAAAAAATCAAGGTCCTGACCTGAAATCTAGAGAAAACCCTACAGGTGAACTGAAGAGGGGAGTCCACCAGCGTGGACCTCGAAAGTTGAAGGATCTGGAGAAATTCTGTATGGTCTTTGATCCCTTGCCATGTAAAATTCCATGCTGTTATCTTGGCAGAGGGATTTATGCACAAAGTATTGACTAAAACTTTTGTTTTGTTTGCAGTTGTTTGATATCCATGAGTAAACTATTTTTGTGAATTCTTTGAACAAAAGGTCAAATGGTTCAAAAAGAAAGACAATTTTTTACAGCTTGCTTTGTTCATATTTACCAAGGGTGCCATTATTTGTGAAGGGCTCTGGACATCTAAATAAACAACACTTATCAGCATGATCACATTGATGTAGTTTTAATCAACTTAATTTGCCTTTCTGTTCCAGAACGATTCAAAATGAACCCCAACACGAAGACATTTCTCTATCAGACCTTTAACTTCATAGACAATAGGAATGTTCACCAGGGGCTTTGACTGCATGCATGTTGTGATGACTGTTAAATGTCTGCTGACTATTAAATGTCTGATGACTTAACAATCATCAGATATTTAACAGTCATCAGATATTTGATGGTTGATTTATTGTTATTTGACTGTTGCATTCACGAAATACGTTTGTTAAAAAAATACATCAAGCAACAAGTTTCCGGATTATAATTTATTACAGTTAACATGTCCAATCCACAAAGTGAAGGCCTGGTGAATTTATTTTCAATAAACACATGTCAGTTGGTGCAGGCTAGTTTTGAGAGAGTTGTCATGGATGAGGATAAGAATGTTATGTTATTTGATTTTATTTGTTATTTGTTTCTGTTATATGTAATTTTCATTCCTTCCTTGTACAAATAACCTAAAAGATATGTAGAACATGATTTAAAAACATGGCCTTAGTGAAAGTGAATAAAGCTGCTGAGAAAACCTTTGGAAAACTGAGTTCCAGTTTGGAAGACTTGTTTCTGTTTGGATGCACCTCCTGTCAGTCAATTTATAGACACACTATGGGTCCCCATAAGATCTCGGGGGCAGAGCTTAATGAATATAGGCGTGAATAAGATCAAGGAGAAAAAAAAAACATTCAAATGTTGAACCCATCTAACCAGCTTAGACAAGAAACTTGCCTAATGCACCTTAAAAGCTTCATGCCCATTTTAATAAGAATGAAAAAACATCATCCAGAATTCCTGTCGCCCATGTTGACTTCTCCAAAGATAATTCCAACAAATCCTACCCTGGTTCTCCCAGCCCATTGTTCAGTCTTTACAAATCTTTGTCAAGCTTTGTTCACTTTTTGTACAAGTCCCTGAACTCTTCAAAGAGCAATCCCTGGAAAACAATCATTTCACTTTTTCTATGGACATCAAAAGCCTGTTTGCAGTCATTCCTAATAGGGATGGATTCATGGCCTTTGAACGTTTTCTAGATGCGTGACTGGAGAAGAAAATTATCAGAGCTTGCACTATCAGTGTCTTGCGAAAGTATTCGGCCCCCTTGAACTGTTCGAGTTTTTGCCACATTTCAGGCCTCAAACATAAAGATATAAAACTGTCATTTTTTGTGAAGAATCAACAACAGGTGGGACACAATCATGAAGTGGAACGAAATTTATTGGATATTTCAAACTTTTTCAACAAATAAAAAACTGAAAAATTGGGCGAGCAAAATTATTCAGCCCCTTTAAGTTAATACTTTGTAGCTCCACCTTTTGCTACGATTACAGCTGTAAGTCGAGAAACTGAAAATTTTGCCCATTCCTCCTTGCAAAACAGCTCAAGCTCAGTGAGGTTGGATGGAGAGCGTTTGTGAACAGCAGTTACTGCTACAAGTTCATTTCCAGGCTCTACTTCCAAGTATGATTTGTTAGTATGGACATTAAAATGGGACCCTCTGATGCAATTCTTTTTGTTCGATTTGTTGAGTAATATTTTTTTGATCAAATTATGGGGCAGGTACCTGTTACAAAACAGAGGCTGGAAGTAAGTGCAAGAGCAGGTCTTTATTTATAATCGAAAACATAACATAAACGAAACCACTTAGCATGCTAACTAGACTGCTACGCATTTACGGCTAAGTTTCTATTGCTGGGATACTGGCGACTTCTATACGGACAACGTGCTCTTGGCCCTGAGGGTTTTAAATATCCAACATAATCAAACTAAACAAGATTCACCTGGTTTACATCACGAACATAATTAAACAGAACCGAAGAAACAAAAAAACAAAAAAATCACGTGATCAGAATCCATGTTGCGGTGCTCCACTGCCATCCGATGGTGAGGCGTAACAGTACCCACACTATTTATTAGGTACGTTGGAATGAAAATAATATTTTTAGACATATTTTTGAAGTCAACAGATTCCACAGAAGGGGTTTGATTGCTCCTGGAATAATCTGCTTGAAGAAACATGTTGGTAAGGGATTAGGTATGCAAGTTGATGATTTTGATGAAGAAATGAATGAATTTATTTCGGTCTCTTTGAGGTGAGTAAAACATTCTTTTTGAAAAGGTTTTATGAGGACAAGGTTTCTTTGTCCTATGAGTTTAGATGAATATTTTAAATATTGATTATACATATAGATTATACTTAAGTAAGGGATAAATGTTCATTATACATATTGGTTACACTTTATTAGCATATCAAAATGTAAGTTACACATATATTACACATATTCCTCTGTAGTGGACATTTTGTTTTTGCATCTCTCTCTTTTCTTTAAACTTATTTGAGGTTCCCTTTTAATTTCTGCTGTGCGATAAGAAAAAAAAAATCCACCAAATTTAATATTTCCTCTTTCTGCTAAAAAAAACAAAAGCATGGGGAGAACATGCAAACCCCCAACCCAGGATGTGTGAGGCAGTTTGATAACCAGTAAACTACTGTGCCTCCCTATGTAATGTTTTAATTCAGAAACACTCAATATTGTTTTACTCTGATGGGAGACATTTCTTTTATGTTGGTTCTCAGGAGGATATTAGCTAAGTAATTACACACAAAATTCTACTCCTTCCTAATCCTCCTCTACCTTCTTCTTCTTCTTCTTCTTTTTCTTCCTCTTCTCTTATGTTGTATACATTTACTCTCTCTGTGCTTCAAAGTAAAAGTAAATGTAACTTCTTCTTCTTCTTCTTCTTCTTCTTCTTCTTCTTCTTCTTCTTCTTATTATTATTATTATTATTCTGGCTTTAATCCCACTAGATGGGGTTGCCGGTGCGGGTGACTCTTCTCCAAGCCATTCTATCGCACGCATCCTCTTCAGTCTTTCCTACTACCCTTAAATCCTCCTTCACGCAATCCTCCCACCACCTTCTTGGTCTACCATGCCTCCTTTCTCCAACTACTAACTTTCTCACTCTCTTCCCAACGTAGCCTTCATCCCTTCTCACTACGTGACCGACCCATCTCAGTCTTGCCATTCTCAGCTGCACACCCATCTCTCCTACCTTCACTGTAGCCCTTATCTCTTCATTCCTGATTCTGTCCATCCTTGATTTTCTCCAAGAGAAAATCTCAACATTTTCATTTCCACTACTTCCATTTTCCTTTCCTGACGTCTTGTCACTGCCACAGTTTCCGTTACATACAGCATTGCAGGCCTCACCATTGTCTTGTACAGATTTCCTTTCAACATTGCAGGCACTCTTCTGTCGTACATGATACCGGTTATCTTCCGCCAAGCACTCCACCCTGCTTGGATCCTTCTTGTTACTTCCCACTCTACTCCACCATCTGTCTGTACTGTCGAACCCAGGTATGTAAAATCTTCAAGGAGCTTCAGCTTCTCCCCTTGCATCTTTACTTCTCCTGCCAACTCTTGTTTCCCCATAAACAAGTACTCAGTCTTTTGCCTGCTAACCCACATACCGCGGTCCTCCACCTAATTTCCCCACACTTCCAACCTATCCACCACCTCTTTCCTTGTTTCACCGCACAACAGCACGTCATCCGCAAACAACATATCCCAGGGTGCTTCTCACTGTACGTGCCCCGTTATACAATCTATTATGATTGCAAAAAGGAACGGGCTAAGTGCTGAGCCTTGGTGGAGTCCAACTGTCACCCTGAAATATTCAGTGGTTCTTGCTGCACATCTGATCTTTGTCTTGCAACCCATGTTCATATCTTGGATCAGTCTGATGTACTTCTCGTCCACTTCTTTCAGTCTCAAACAGTTCCATACTTCTACTCTTGGTACCCGATCATAAGCTTTCTCTATATGTATGAAGATACAATGCAGCTCCTTCTGTTCTTCTCTAAACTTCTCCATAAGTTGTCTCGAAGCGAAAATGGCATCAGTTGTACTTCGCACTGTCATAAATCAAACTGTTGTGCTGATATGGCAACTTTCCCTCTCAATCTTCTTTCAATGATCCTTTCCCATATCTTCAAAGTGTGTGAAGTCAGCTTGATACCACGGTAGTTTCCACAGTCCTGAACGTCCCCTTTATTTTTGAAGTTAGGTATCAGAGTGCTTTCTCGCCACTCTTCTGGCATCTGGTCCGTTTCCATGATTGCCTCGAATACCTTTGTCAACATTGAGGTTCCACCTCTTCCAAGTGCTTTGCATGCCTCCACTGGTATGCTATCCGGTCCTACCGCCTTTCCTCTTTTCATCTTTTTAATCACTACTATCACTTCCTCCTCCTTTATCTTTCCACCTGCGTTTCTTCTCTCATTTCTATAAACCTTTTGCTCCCCTCGTTTGCTACATTCATCAGCTGCTCAAAGTAGGACCTCCATCTTTCCTTTATCACAGCTTCATCTGACAATACTTGCCCTTGGCTATCCTTCACAAGCTTTGCTTGGTAAATATCTAGTGATTCCCAGCTCTTCTGCTTTGCTATTCTTATTGCTTTCCGCTTTCCTTATTCCCCTTTTCTAGGCTGGCATACAGGTTGTTAAATGCCATGCTCCTTGCATTTTTTGCCACCATTCTCTTTGCTTCTTTGTTTATGTGCCTGTAATTTTCAATAGTCTCATCACACCTGTTCAGGTCCCTGTCCTTCTTCTTTTTTCTTTTCCACTTCACCGCTTCTTGTACTTCCGCATTCCACCACCACGTCTCTCTTCTTTCTTTACAGCTTCCCCAGATGTTTCACCTAGTACTTCTTTTCCTGCTGACCTAATCTTTGTGCTCAGCGCCTCCCAAGTCCAGTCTTGCCTCTCTTCCAACACCTTCTTCACAAACCTTTCTCGATGTTCTATTTCATGCAATTTCCACCAGCGTGTTTTCCGAATCCTAACCTGCCTCTGCCTTCCCTTGGTTGTCATTCCTACTTTACAGACCAGTAATTTGTTCTGTTTTCCCACCACTTCTTTTGGCAGGACTTTGCAGTCCTGTATTTGGTTCAGCTCTTTTCTTCTACAGAGAATGTAGTCTATTTACGAGTAGCACCCTCCACTAGTGTACGTTATCCTTCTCAGTAATCTTTTCCTGAAGTAGATGTTTACTATCGCCAAGTGGTTGGCAGCTGCAAACTCCACAATTCCATCTCCTGCTTCATTTCTCACCCCAACTCCGTACCGATCCATTTCTTCCGGTGCATTGATGTTTCCTTCTCCCACATGACCATTAAGATCCGCTCCAAGCCATACTACTTCTCTTTCACACCCTACTTGTGGTGCATATGCGCAGATAACATTGATCACTCTGTCAGATCACTCTGCCCGACTCACGGTTCACCTGCAATACTCCCTCTTCCATCGCTGGATTAACACTATTCCCACACCATTCCTTCTGTTGTCTTTTCCCACGTCGTGCAGCTTAAAACCATTTCCAATTTCTTTCGCTTTCTGCCTTTCCACTTCACTTCCTAAAAGTAAATGTAACTTATGTTATAGAAATTAGAAAACACTCACAGACTCGTCCTCTGAAGGTAAAAAGGTTTATTATATACAGGATAGAATAAAGCAGGATAGAATAATGAGAGAGAAGGCAAAGTTTAGAGGTGAAGTTCCTGGAAATTCTTATAAGAAATCGCATCCATGTAATACATCTCTCCATGTAATACACTAATTTCTTATATTGTTAACTCTCTTCTATAGAGACAGCAATACACAATGATGTCATAAAACTCTAATTCTAAATTCTTGATGATTCCTACCAGTGGTAAGGCTGTGCCAGTCTATCGCTCTGCACAACATAGGACAAACAGCCTGTGTGTCAACACTGTCTTCAGGGTGAAGCTTTTCCACAAGAGTCCTCAGAGTCCTTCTGGACTCGCGCAGCCCAGCTAGTAGACGCCAAATTGTAGAGGGAATTATACAACACTCGCAGACTCGTCCTCTGAAGGTAAAAAAGTTTGTTACAGAAGGATGGTTAATAGAGAGGATAGAATAAAGCAGGATAGAATAATGAAAGTGTATGTGTTGAACCACTATGTAACCCACTCGTCGAGGGTGGAAATAATAAATTAGAAAAGAAATAACAAATTAGAATCCCAAACTTATACAATAAACAATTATCAGATGAATACAGTATATGTACACTACACAATTATTAAGTTAACACAACATCTTTCAAACGAAGTGGTACTCAAAACACATCACACTGAACTACTCACTTAACTAAACTCTGGTCTTGGTGAGTTCACAGTCCCTCGGTTCACCGAGTACCGAGTCAGAGCAGTCTGAGTGTCCTCCTCCAAAGGAAACAAGTGTCAATATCCACACAGTTCTACCTGATCTCTTTGGCCAAAGGCAAATAAATCAAAGCTCTTGGACACAGCTTGCTGAAATTGCAACCTAGCTGCCATCAGGTTCTAGGTCAATTGGGGTTGGCTGGTGTTGTATGTAAAATATACATAAAATAAACACGAGGGTGAGTAATAGTATGATAATACTATTATAATAGTTTTAACCTAACATGTAATAGTAATGAGTAGTATGTAATTTTATTGGAAATTCACGGGGCGGCCGTTCACCTAAGAGACACACACAGAGGCCTATGCCACCACACAGACACATACAGAAGGAAAACAGAACATTATAAGAATAATAAAAAGTGTATTAATATATTATAAGGATACTATAATGATATTATGAAATATGGAATACAGAAAAGGGGTTAAAACACCTGTAAGCAGTATAACCATATTTAAAACGGAAATGTAGAGCTAATAAATAATAAACCAGAAATACAGAAAAATGTTTGAAAGTGCATCCACATGATCAAGGCCTCGAATTGTTTTGTTTCGAGACACTTTTTTCCCTATGGTATTCAAGAATGACTCTTTTCAAAATATACTGGTATCTGAGATAAGCTTTTTTTACGTACTTTTGTCTGGGATCAGCTGGATTTGAACATAATGGGTGTCACGATAAGCTCCTTTTACAACGTAATGGGAGGTGCTGAGCTCTCTCTGGGTCATCTTGATCTAAGAAAACTGTATGAATAAAAGAGGTTTAGCTCTGGCTTTTGGGATCGCTTTTGAAACTCTCAACTGTGTGGATTCCGGCTGGTGGAATGGAACGAATAAGCCTGGAACCTTGCTTCTCCTCACTCACAGTTGGTGTCTTTATTTTTTCTTTCTCCAATTGAATATGTGAGTATCTGTTTCTAGATTACATTCTCAGTGTCTATGGGCAATAGACTAAATGACACTCGCCATCCATTACTGGAACAGTTTCTCTGAGGTTATCCAGAATCTTTGCCGACGGGTCGGGCTCCACCGTATACACGGTCAATCAACATCTGAACTCAACATTAAAACCTGACCTACATGAGAGGTCACATAAAATGACTCAACAGCTAACTATTATCATGGTCAGCATAACTGGACTTAATATCAATAACTCAGTAATCACATTCATAATACACTTCATAATTTAACTGCGTGAATGTAGGGCATGAAAACTAGCTATCCGCAAACACACACTAATATCAGTGTTTCAGTGGTTAGTAGGCCTCAAGGCATAACAGTTAATACACATTTTAACATTCGACGTAAAATCCAATTATAAACATACAACTCAATGGAGCTACTCCACTTACCAGTGGAAGCAGTCCTGAACACAGAATACCATGAAATATACTGTTTTATCAGTTAATATATACACAATTTATTAACAATTACTCTAGGATGCCTTCAAGTTAGACTCTTTCTTGACACTACACTGTTGGTAATTTACACCCGTAACAGCAGCATCAACGTACTGCCACGATGAGTCAATTCCTACTGGCATTTCTTCCTATCTCCCTCGCTAGCTGAGAGGCAGACTCAGCCATCCCATTGGCTGGAATGTAGCAACTCTCACTCCTACAGGCTGATGTCCTAACAGCACCCTGACCTCGTATTGGATGATACTAACATTCACTCAGGACTCAGGAGACACTTCTATTTACCTATAAGTAGCGGTTTGAGGCAGTACAAATAGGCTTTGTTTCAGGGTCTGAGAAGATGTGCAGATGAACCTTGAACAGAAGAACATGTTTGTTTGTCTATATAGCAGATAAACATCCTGTACTGATCTAAGTGATATGACATGAACTTCTTAGGCGTTATCCTCAGATGAAAACAAAAACAAAACTATCGAAAGGTAAAAATGAATAATATCCTTCACATTTATTTTGCTCATATCTTTTTTATTTCAGGGTAACGTTCTTGGACAGTAGTGATCTAGGACAGAGGAACACCTACCTACAGCTGGTGTCTAATATTTACAGTTGAAGATGTTGTGCTACATGATCATCTGCTTTACACTTCTCATGACCGCTGTAATGGTCCAAGGTGTTTATACATTAGATATTACAGCTGCAGCGTCCCCACCTTACACACACACACACATATATATATATA
>JAFFST010045058.1:2146-13530 GCA_022414735.1 Noturus placidus | reverse complement strand
CTAAGATAAGAAATATGCTATCACTACATGATGCAGAGATATTAATTCATGCTTTCGTTACCTCTAGACTAGATTATTGTAATGCCGTACTGTCTGGATGTTCCAATAGAAACATAAAAGAAACTCCAGCTAGTCCAGAATGCAGCTGCTAGGGTTCTAACTAGAACCAAGAAATATGACCACATCACTCTGATCTTATCCACACTGCATTGTCTCCCAGTTAAATCTCACATAGATTTTAAAATACTATTATTAACCTATAAAGCACTAAAAGGTTGAAACCACCTCATAGGTCTCAGGCTGGAGCTCTGCGGCTGCCATGCTCACCTCTGGCTGTGGCGCCACGGCTGAGACCACCTCATATGTCTCAGGCTGGAGCATTGCAGTCACCAGTGCCCCCCCCCAAAGAAATGTCCGGGTCAGCCGTCACCTCCTGGCTGGGCAGCGTGGCACAATTCACCTGCCGTGGGGAGCTCTCAGGCAGCGCCTGTTGCGCCTGCAGGCGCGTAAGCCTAGCCAGCTCCATCAGGACATATGCCAGGTACCACTGGTATATCGGTGAAGCTACCGAGCCGGCTTGCTTCAGCTGCTCTAGCAGAACCAGTTGACCCGCCAGTCGCTCCAGTGCGACGGAGATCTCCTCCTCTTCCAGGAAAAAAAAATCCGCTTCATCCATATTAGCGGTCTTTCGTTCTGTAACGTCGGCGTAGAGGAGGCGGATGCAATCGCTGGATTTTGATAGTTTTAATATGCAATATAACAACAAAACAATAAGACCAAGACACTAAGACTATGCTAACCAAACACTGTGGCATGATACTAACACTAAGACTAAACACCGACAACGATACACAGAGACAGGAGTCTAAAGACAAGGAAAGACAAAGACTACATGAAACCCAGGACTATGTATACACACACCAGTGCTCATTAACCGAAACATGAATCAGGTGCAGAGAAACATGTGGCTTGCAGTGGCTGATGGGAAATGGAGTCCAGAGTCCCTAGAACTGTGACAGAACCCCCCCCAAGAGCACTACTCCGGAGTGCCCAAATCTGGGTCCCCAACTCCCAGGTGGTTCAGGCCCGTCGGGCAAAACGCGTTCAGAGCAACCAGGAGACAGCACGGTCCCCACAACGGTGCCGGGAGGCAGAAGGATGCCCATAGCACGGTAAGTAAGCAGAGCAATGTCCACAGCAGAACACAAAAGCAGCACAAAATCCCCAGAAGAGCACGAAGGCAGCGTGACAGTCACAGTAGGCCATGAAAGTAAAGCGACGTCCCCGGCCACACGGGAAGGCAGGGTGAAGTCCGCAGACGAACATGTAGGCAGAGCGATGACCACAGCAGAACAGAAGGGCGGCACAACGTCCGCAGCCAAGCAGGAAGGCCGAGCGAAGTCCACATCTGCACAGGAAGGCTGCGCGAAGTCCACCTCCGAACGCAAAGGCAGAGCGACGACTTCCGCCAAGCAGAGAAACAGCGCGCAGTAACCAGGGTTGCAGGAAAACGAAGCGAGGTCCCCCGCGAGGCCCGTGAGGGGAGCGAGGTCCTCAGCAAGGTCAGTGAGGGGAGCGAGGTCCACCGCGAGGCCAGTGAGGGGAGCGAGGGCCACCGCAAGGTCCAAGGGAGGAACGAAGCTCTCCGCGGAGCAAGAGGGGGGAACGATGTCCTCCGTGGAGCAGAAAGGGGGAGCGATCCACTGAGCGTAGCAAAGAAGGGGAGCGACATCTTCAGCGTAACAAAGAGGCAGAGAGACGTCCACAGCGCAGCAGGATGGCAGAGAGACGACCTCAGCCGAGCAGGGAGGCAGAGCGACGTCCACAGCCGAGCAGGAAGGCAGAGCAGGAAGGCAGAGCGACGTCTTCAGCGTAACAAAGAGGCAGAGAGACGTCCACAGCGGAGCAGGATGGCAGAGAGACGACCTCAGCCGAGCAGGGAGGCAGAGCGACGTCCACAGCCGAGCAGGGAGGCAGAGCGACGTCTCCAGCATAACAGAGGCAGAGAGACGACCCCAGCCGAGCAGGATGGCAGAGAGACGACCCCAGCCGAGCAGGAAGGCAGAGCGAGAGTCACAACAGGGGCGGGAGATAGCCTCAGGTTGGAGCTCCGCGGCTGCCATGCTCACCTCTGGGTGCGGCGCCACGGCTGAGACCACCTCATAGGTCTCAGGCTGGAGCTCTGCGGCTGCCATGCTCACCTCTGGCTGTGGCGCCACGACTGAAACCACCTCATAGGTCTCAGGCTGGAGCACTGCGGCTGCCATGCTCACCTCTGGCTGTGGCGCCACGGCTGAGACCACCTCATACGTCTCAGGCTGGAGCATTGCAGTCACCAATGCCCCCCCAACGAAATGTCCGGGTCAGACGTCACCTCCTGGCTGGGCAGCGTGGCACAATTCACCTGCCGTGGGGAGCTCTCGGGCAGCGCCTGTTGCGCCTGCAGGAGCGTAAGCCTAGCCAGCTCCATCGGGACATATGCCAGGTACCACTGGTATATCGGTGAGGCTTCCGAGCCGGCTTGCTTCAGCTGCTCTAGCAGGTCCAGTTGACCCGCCAGTCGCTCCAGTGCGACGGAGATCTCCTCCTCTTCCAGGAAAAAAAAATCCGCTGCATCCATATTAGCGGTCTTTCGTTCTGTAACGTCGGCGTAGAGGAGGCGGATGCAATCGCTGGATTTTGATAGTTTTAATATGCAATATAACAACAAAACAATAAGACCAAGACACTAAGACTATGCTAACCAAACACTGTGGCATGAAACTAACACTAAGACTAAACACCAACAACGTGACACAGAGACAGGAGTCTAAAGACAACGAAAGACAAAGACTACATGAAACCCAGGACTATATAAACACACACCAGTGCTCATTAACCGAAACGTGAATCAGGTGCAGAGAAATATGTGACTTGCAGTGGCTGATGGGAAATGGAGTCCAGAGTCCCTAGAACCGTGACAAAACGGACCTCTGAGACTATCACAGAGCAGGTGCATTTATACAAAGACTTGATTACACACAGGTGGATTCTATTTATCAACATTAGACATTTAGGTCAACATTGGATCATTCAGAGATCCTCACTGAACTTCCGGAGAGAGTTTTGCTGCACTGAAAGTAAAGGGGCTGTATAATTTTGCTCGCCTAATTTTTCAGTTTTTTATTTGTTGAAAAAGTTTGAAATATCCAATAAATTTCGTTCCACTTCATGATTGTGTCCCACCTGTTGTTGATTCTTAACAAAAAATTACAGTTTTATATCTTTATGTTTGAGGCCTGAAATGTGGCAAAAGGTCGAACAGTTCAAGGGGGCCGAATACTTTCGCAAGGCACTGTACATACCTCAATGTTGGGTTCAGGTACAGGATGGTGGACACTTCCCATTGCCCACAACTGGTTAGGAGTCATACTACCCTCTGTTCGAATAGGGTGATTGTCCCAGGTTCTGCAGAACAAGTTGAGGTTATTTTGAAGTATTCATGGTTTTAAATCAACACACCGCTGATTATGGACACTCTTTCCTGAAATAAAGCTTCCCCTGCCTGCCCCACGGACTGTAAACATTAGGCGAGCAACATCCACACTTTCAATGCCCTGGTCACTTCGTACCCTGAAAGTGTAAAATGATTGGTGCATGAAACTGCCTGTTTGACTTTTCTTGTCTTGAATTAATGTCATTTATAAAATAGTAAGAAATATAGCTGCATGAAACAGCTTTTTATATTTAGAATTTGATTATCATAAATGTACCTTAGGAGAAAGCCAAAAGTTTCCACTGCTTCTTGAAAAAGAGCCAGCGTAGTTGAAGCAAGGTTGTTCGGTGCAGCACCAAGGTACATTATCTATGAAAGTACATGGAGACACATGATCAGCTCAATAGTTCTCTAAAAGATAGTGAATCTTCTTGACAAAGGGTAACCCTTACCTTCCGGGAAAAGCCATCTACACCTCCAAAAATAACTATGTTGTAGCTGAAATTACACAGTTTTGTGAACACATTGCTTAAAATTTAAGCAATGTGTTCACAAAACTGTAATTTCAGGGGTCTTCAACGTTTTCCAGGCCAAGGACCCCCAAACTGATAGCGAGATGGAGCAGGGACCCCGTAATTATATATATTGTATGAAATTGTGTTATATCAAACTGGTACCAAAACTTTCACGACCCCCATGCAGTAAATCCGCGGACCCCCTTTTGAAGACCTCCGGCTTAAATTAAAACTAACATGAATTCACCATCAACTTTTTTTTTTAAATTACTTACCGAATCAGCTTATGATTTGTGTCAATGTGCATAATTTACCTTGGACTGGAGACTGAGTAAGTCCTTCGAACTACGCAGCCGAGCTGTGTCAAACGAGATATGACTCCCACGGTGTCGACCCGGTGCATTGAAGCTCTTACTCGGTCAAACTGCACCGGGCGTCCTTGTGTCTTAAGCGCTGCTGTCATCATTCTATATGCACAGTGAGGCATACTTTACTTCAGAGCGATTATAGAAGCATCCAACTCCTCATCCGTCAGTCTGCTATAAAGAGCTCGAACGGACATTCATCTGTATAAGGTTCGCCTAACAGGTTGGCAATAGTGGGAACAGACAAATTCAGATCCAGCAGGTTTGCGGTGTGATCAGGTGAGACTTCGAGACGTGGACACCCCATTGGCCCTTGTTCCTGTTGAATGACCACCATGCTGGTCTCCCTCCTGGGCACATTATACATAATTACAGTGAGAAGTTCTACTATTCCTGCTAAAATGTTTGGTGGAATGTTCACTGCGTCAGAAAATTAACTCAAAAAAAAAAAACCAACTCCTGTGAGCAAATAAATTCCATGTAATCCATGCCTAAAGGAATCTGCCCAACAGCAAGGTTCAGGCGAGAGCGGAATCGCTCTAAAACATAGTCCAAGTGCTGTGGGGAAAACTAACGTTAGCTAGCTAGCTCACAAAAAGCTAACATAACTTCGCTACAATGAATGACTAGCATTTTCCCAAAAGGATAAATGAAAAGTAATTCAACAGTGTAGTAAAATATCCCGCTGTGCTGTTGATAAATAAAGAATAGCTTAACCTACCCCTTGGCTCATCTTCTGATTCACTGTAGGTATGGAAGTACAATTCACACCACATCACCAACGAGTTGAGCCGGTTCTGCAATCCACTGCTCTTCCTGTGAGACCCGGATGTGAAGACCTGAATTTTTAAGACCTGAATTTTTGCAGCCTGAATTTTAAAGACCTGAATTTGAAGACCTGAATTTGAAGACCTGAATTTTAAAGGCCTGAATTTGAAGGCCTGAATTTGAAGACCTGAATTTTAAAGGCCTGAATTTGAAGACCTGAATTTTAAAGGCCTGAATTTGAAGACCTGAATTTGAAGACCTGAATTTTAAAGGCCTGAATTTTAAAGGCCTGAATTTTAAGGCCTGAATTTGAAGACCTGAATTTTAAAGACCTGAATTTGAACACCTGAATTTGAACACCTGAATTTTAAAGGCCTGAATTTTAAAGACCTGAATTTTAAAGACCTGAATTTGAAGACCTGAATTTTAAAGGCCTGAATTTTAAAGACCTGAATTTGAAGACCTGAATTTTAAAGACCTGAATTTTAAAGACCTGAATTTGAAGACCTGAATTTGTGAGGAAACTAATTCAAGCACTGATATTGCGGTGTTATTTTTTCGAGTTGTGTCTCTCCCCCTACCCCCTCTCCTCTATCTCTCTCTCCCACCTTCTCTCTCCTCTCCCCCTGATATTCCTGATTATTCCTGATATTCCTCCCACTCATCTCCAGTGAAGTTCATCGTTCTTGATGCAGAGGTGGTGCAGGAATAATCCAAGAGGTTTTACAGGAATAATCCAAGAGGTGGTGCAGGAATAATACAAGCGGTGGTGCAGGATTATTTATTTATTTATTTAAAAAAAAATGTTATTCAAAAGTGCACAATTAAAATTTTCCAAAAAGTTAAGGAAAATTAATAAATAAACCTTCTCATTTTATCTGCCTAATTTTAGTTCACACACACACACACACACACACACACACACACACACACACACACACACACACACACACACACAGTACATTAGAATGAGTGAGCACTTTGAGCAATCGGAGCTGATCATCAATTTTAAGAGGTGTCCACTCTTATATAAGTGACGTTTTGTGAAACACTCATTGCGAAACACCTTTATCACAATTAGTATTGACGACTTCATGTCAAGATTGGATAACTAATTTGGGTGTTTCTTCCTAGGTGTTTTTGAAAATGAAATTTAAATATATTTCCAAATTATTGGCCAAATTACATTACACAATAATAGCAGTAAACACACCTTAAAATGCACATTAGACTTGTTATTGTGAATGTGTTACATAGAGAGGTGCATGCTAAAGAAAATGAGCAAGGAGATAAAGCTCAAAGAGATAAAAAATAATAATCAATAAGAGATACCGAGGAAAATTCTGTAAGACCTAACATGTTCAGGATAAGCAATAGATTACTTCCTTATGATAAATTTGCTTAAGATAAGATGTTCAGACTCTGGATGGACCTTCTGGACCATAATCAGGTAGTAAAGATGTATCAGGTAGACTGTCAGCGTTCACCATCAGCTCGAAGTCCTGCCCTGTGTTAGATATGCTCAAGGCAAAGCGGGGTGAAGGCTGGATATGGGAGCTCAATGAACCCTGTTTGAGGCATGACACAGAAACCGGACTCCAGAACACGTTAAAGCTAAAAATGGCATCTTAAATTTGTCATTTCATCTTCATGGTACTCAGTTCTGTTTTCCTGAGAAATCAGGAGTATTGTTTTTAGCAGTGGTTTCAAGATTTATCTTGAAATTTATCTAACACATGATCTAAAGCGTGATCATGTGAAAATATTTGATCATTCTTAGATGTAGCCTGTAACACTTGTTGATGAAAGGTCAGAGGAGAATTACAACACTGGTTTGAGAGGACAGGAAGTCTATAGCACTCTTTACAATCATAGTGAGCAGAAAAGCCACTTGAGGTGAATGGTCTACAACAGCAGAAGACCACATCAGATTTTCCTGTCACCTAAGAATAGAAATCTGAGGCTATCATGGGTATAAACTCACCTGAACTGGTCAGTTGAAGACCGGAAAAAGACCAGGTGGTCTTGGTGAGTCTGTGCCCATGATTGCCTCAGATTCTCGTTCTTGGCTGACAGAACTGGAACCCAATGTGGTCTTCTGCTATTGTAGCTCATCCACTTTAAGGTTTGATGTTTTGTGTATGCTGAGATGCTTTTCTGCTCACCACGGTTGTAAAGAGTGCTTATTTGAGTTACTATAGACTTCCTGACAGCTTCCATTTCCCTCTGTCTTCTCTTATCAACAAGGCGTTTCAACCCACAGATCTGTTTTTTTGTTTTATGCACCATTCTGTGTAAATTCTACAGACTGTTGTGTGTGAAATTCCCAGTTGATCAGCAGTTTATGAAATACTCAAACCAGCCCATTTGGTCCCAGCAACAATGCCACGATCAAAGTCACAGAGATCACACTTTTTCCCCATTCTGATGTTTTATGTGAGCATTAACTAAAGCTCTTGACCTGTATCTGCAAGATGTTAGGCATTGTGCTGCCGCCACATGATTAGCTGATTGGATAAATGCAGGAATGTGAAAGTGGACAGTGAGTGTATATTAATACGATTCTTGAGTAGTCACTGTGTACTAGTATGAAAACATTTACACTAGGTTTCATGTCTGTCTTTTTTCTTGTTTGATGTATCTACATCTACATGGACATTTAAAAGCACAGCATGGAGAAACCACTGCTCAGTCAGAACACAAATCTGGAGCTTATGATTTGTTATTATTCATTTGGTGTGGGCGTTTTTTTTCCTCACCAGCAGTGATAATGACTTGGAATGGACTCTTTGCCCAGATCTCAATGAGTACGAATGAAAAAAAAAAAACCCAAAACACAATTTGGTGAGGCTTACATGCTTTCTAATACACAGCCATGGATACTTTATATTCCATATAACAGATTTACTAGCAAACCGAACCATCCCAACAAGCCTCTATAGAAACCCTGTAACGTGACAAAGTGTTATATAAAAGAACTTCATTGAAATTCTCTGCACTCAGTGACTGTTTGTTTGATTCAAAATGATTTAAAATAGTTGGACATGGAGTAAAAATATGCACAAGAGTGGAGTGTTGCTTCACTTGAGTGCTGAAAATCCTGGTGGGATGTCATAGTGACTATAAAAGAACATGTGATTGCAGAGTTCACAGCAAAGGCTTTGAACAGTAGAAAAAGGGAGGTGGGTGGGAGTGTCGAGAATGTGTGTGAGACAAATGTAAGAGGGAATGTGAGAGTACAGAGATGTTTTGGAGGTGTACTATATTTGGACACTATCTTTCTGCAGTCAATTTCGGTAAGAAAAACCCATTTGCTGCATTTGTAATGTGGATAATTGTTTATTTGTCTTTTTTTCTTTTTTTTTCTTCTTTACCCCTTAATTCATTAAAATATTTATATTCTAGCATATATCCAATATATGAAAATGAATGAATGTATGATCTGATAGATTGCAAAGAGTTTAAATTTGAATGAGTTTGCAAAGTTGTAAAAGTCCACATGTTATTTATTTAGATCTTGGACTATCATGTAATCCTTTCCAGACTGATTTGAACCTACTCGGGGTTCAATCTGGACTTTTCTGTTTTACTTAGCAGCACTTGTTTACTGAGGTTGTGTGTTTTTATACAGAGGGAGCTATACTGTAGTTTTTAGCCATGAATTCTCTTTACTGCTTTACTACATGTTGAAAGTGAAACTGAAAAACTGTCTGTAAAATGTGTAGCAGAGAATAACAGATTAAAGCACTCTAAATGTGTGTCTGTGGTAATCTGTGAGGATGATCATGTGAAATGGATGTTGTTACCACTCCTTAGCAGCAGCATGACTGATTTGTTTGGTTGTGTTCCCTTCAGCATGGAGATTGGAGGCTATTGGAGAGTACTTTAATCTCCTTTTCAGTTTCTCTAGCAGCTACCTGAAACTCACAAGTTCCTTTGGGTTATTATTTCCTTTGAGAAACTCTGGGCCAGTGTGCCTTTAGCTGGATGAGAACAATATGAAGTTATACGTTGCCTTAGTACCCAGAGCATAATAGTCTTGGTCAAATTGAGACAAATATCTCTCTTTCAAGCAAGCCCTGGCCAAGAAGGCAACACAATACACAGTGTCCCTTACACAAAAGTCTCCATACACAAGGGAAATTAACACCTTTTTGGCTTTTATTTTTGTTTTTTTAGCAAAATGTCTTCCAAAAATTTTCATTCTTAGTTTATATATATATATATATATATATATATTTTTTTTTTTTTTTCAGATAACCTTTATTAAGAACGCCTTTGACAAAAGAAGAACACATTGAAATTGTTCTCATGGCTGGAACGGGAAGTCACAAGGTTGAGATGGACCTGCAATTACATGCATAACACCAGAACCATTAACACAAATTCATCATGAGTCGGAGAGATGACTCCGTGTGTGTTTACAAAGAAGATGCTTTGTAAATAAAGATTGTGCTAAAAGAAAAAAAAGTGTTTATTTCCCCGCTGTATGGAGACTTTTGGGAGACCCTGTAGTAACGGAGACACTTTTGGGAGACCCTGTAGTAGGCGGCTGTGGCTCAGTCGGTAGAGCGGGTTGTCCACTAATCGTTGGGTTGGTGGTTCGAATCCTGGCCCGGGTGATCCCATGCCGAAGTGTCCTTGGGCAAGACACTGAACCCTAAGTTGCCCCCGATGGCATGCTAGCACCTTGCATGCAGCTCTGCTACCATTGGTGTGTGAGTGTGTCTCATTTGTAAGTCGCTTTGGATAAAAGCGTCTGCTAAATGAATAAATGTAAATGTAAATGTAACGGCAAAGAACATTCAGACATGGATCATAAATAACACTTATTAGTTATAACAGCACGGCGAAACCCTTAAAAACAGGAGCATCCATACCAAAAACAATGTCCTTATAAGTAACGGTTTACATTTAAAAATCTGATAATGAGATGAATTTCAAGACGATCCTGTGAGCCATTCTGTGATGGTGCGGTACTACAATGAATACAGATATCATCGATCCAAAGAAGATCTAAAGAAATGTGACAATAAGAATATAAACTGTATTTCATGCCTTGTATTTGGGGAAAAATACAGATTAAGCAGATTGAAATTGACCAACCCTGCTGAAAAAAAAACAATAGAAACCCTCATAGAATTTGTAATGGTTATAATGGTAATTGTATTGGTTTTATTGGAAACTGTAATGGTCTCTACTGGTAATTTGTTGACTTCTACTGGTAGCATGTTATGTCTAATAGATACCATCAAGCAACAATAATGGTAATATTAATAGTTTTAATGGTTAGTTGATGGTTTGTCATGGTATTTGTAGTGAATGGAAACCATTTTTGGATTTCTGTGATGGTTTCTATTGGGGGTTTTTTCATCAGGGAAGAGTTGCCTTATATAAAGAAATACTCCAGTTTTGCTTTTCTTGGAACTAAAAGTAGAGGTCAATCAGTAACTTGACAGAGATTTAATATTTCTAATTTCTAAACAAAAACAATTCTTTTATTATCATTGGTTTAATGTGATCACTGTTTAATACAAAAGCCAAAATATTTACAGTATATGATGACACTAATTCTGTTGGTTTGCCCTACAAGGCCTGTGTTTAAATAAGGTCAAATGTATAATTTTTTAAAATTATTTTATTTATTTTAGAAAATACCATGTGTTTTGTTTTTTGATCATTTAAGACTAATTTGAGATTGCCAGAGCTGGTAACAGGTAACAGTGCCATCAGTATATAAATGCTAATCAGAATCGGAGACATTATTGTCAACATCATTAATATATACAGACCCTCAAATTAAATCTTGTTGAACTCCAGCTTTAACATTCATCTTGTTTAAAAAACAAACAAACAAAACAAACAAACAACCATTTACTGTAAACAGCGTCTTCTCATCATAAATTGAGTGAATCATCTAATGTTTAAATCACTTTAGTTCAACAAACTTTTTAAAACATTTCTTCCTCACCTTTTTATGCTTTCATTGCTTGATTTTCTTATTCTTGTCTTGTTGCAGAGAACAAGACAGCAAGAAAACAAGAGTAGAGTGAACAGGAGGAAAAAACACAAAACCAAGAGGGTAGTGTATGAGGGGAAGAGGTAAGAGGGGATCTTACTGAAAACTTCAAAATATAATAATCTGAAATGACTATACATTTGGATTACAGTGATCCCTCATTTTTCGCGGGGGTTACGTTCCAAAAAGAACCCGTGATAGGTGAAATCCGCGAAGTAGTAACCTTTTTTTTTTTTTTTTTT
>JAFFST010045057.1:0-10929 GCA_022414735.1 Noturus placidus | reverse complement strand
ACCATTAAAATTATAGACTGATCATTTCTTTGTTAGTGGGCAAACATACAAAATCAGCAGGGGATCAAATACTTTTTTCCCCCACTGAACTGTTAGGTGTCAGGTCGACACAATCCTCCATCTCTAAATCCCAGAACTATGCACCCCAGAATCAAGCACTGCTAACCCTCTCCCAGACACCACACTTCTGATCACACACACCTGTTCCCAATCTCACACACACATAAAAGAACCTCTCATTCATTGACGTAAACGCTCAGTTTGTCCCGGTCCATCTGACTTTACCAAGACTTTTGCATACTGTATCCTGGTTTTTCAAATCTCTTCCTGGTTTTTTTACTCTTGTGTTTAGTTTTGCCAAGTTTACCCTGTTTGCTCATTGCCCTCGCCTGTTTTTTTGACATTGGCCCTGCTTCACATTTTTGTAATTGTGGGTTTTGCTCTAGCAGATGGTACAGTGTTGTGAGCAGCAGGCAGAGCTCTATGTGTCCCTTTCAGCCTTTCTAATCCACAATATAACAGATCAGAGAGCAGAGGGGTAGTAGAGAGGATCGGAAGCGCAACACAATTTTGCTAGACTCCATCGTAGAGACATAGTTTAAAAATAAACAATTAAATAAATAAATTAATAATAATAATAATAATAATAATAATAATAATAATAATAATAATAATAATAATGAATACAGGGTGTCCCAAAACTCTCCATACATAGGGGACTATGTTTGCCAGCACCATGTCAGCACTGCCTTCATCAGTGGATATTCGTGGGCATCCAATTCTCGGTTGATCCGTAACACTTTTTGAATTAGATAAAACGTTTGGCAACGGTGTTGTGTGTGATGTGCTTGCCATGTTTCCTCTTCAACTCCAGCGACAGCTTCCTGATCCAACCAAGAGAATGATTTCAATGTGTTCTTCTTTTGTTAAAGACATTCTCAAAGACCATCTGAAAAAAAAAAAAATCTAAGTATAAACTTGTCACGGTCGCATATAGGATGCGGATGCAATTGCTGGATTTTTGAAGATTTATTATATTTGACAATTCAAAACAAAGACACAAACACTAACCTATCTAAACACCGAAGCATGAAACTAACCCTAGGACTAATACTTGAAACCACGAGCATGAAACAAACACCGAAGAACACAGAAACAGGAGTCTAAACAATACATTCAACGAAAGACCCAGACTAAGTGAAAAACCCAACTATATATACCCACCAGTGCTCATTAACCAAAACATGAATCAGGTGCAGAAAACCATGTGACTTGCGGTGGCTGATGGGAAATGGAGTCCATAGTCCTTAGAATCGTGACAAAACTAAGTATGAATAATCGTGGAAGACACCCAGGTGAATGGAGACTATGAATGGATACTTTTGGGACACCCTGTAGATTACTTTAAAATAAAATCAAATACAAGAAGAGCACCATTTAAAAAGTAAGCTTTAATTATGTAGTACAGCCCACACATCTGTTTGCTTGCTTAATGGGGTTAATCGGTGAAGTTATTATTTTATTGTGTAAATTACTACTTAAGAAGTAGATTACAAATAGTTGATTGTTTACTGGGCCGGTGTAAAAAAAAACAACAACCCTGCTTTATGCTGCAAAACATTTCATTTAATGGCTTGTTTATTATTATCAATAGAATCGAATAGAAAACAAAACGCGAATCAATACAAATTACATAACGAATAAATATGAATACATAATGCCGGTACTTGCAGTTCAGTATCTGATGTTTAGCTCAGTGATTGGTCTCTGCCCCCAGTACTAGTTTATATACAGATTTGACAGAAAGATCAGTCATGTTTATAGTACTTGGGCTAAAGAATGATTTACGTAGGTGCTAAACACAAGCACATGCAAAAATAAAATATTTTACAGAGATGCTGTGAATTCTTGGTCGGTCCTTATCTCAGACCTTAAGGATTGATTTATTTATATGCTGCCTCGATTGTGGCATGTTTTTCTTACACACATGCTGCTGCCTCTGTTCCCAGTGGCTAAGCTGCAGTAATGACACTGACAGAGTGGATATTATGGTTCTTGGCAGCCATGATGGTTAGGACACAGCAGGCTGGAGACCACAAAGCCAAAGCAGCTTCTGAACACACACACACTCTATCACTCTCTCTGCCTCGCACTTGAATTCATCCATACCTTCTCTCTCTCTCTTTCTCTCTCTTTCTCTCTCTCTCTCTCTCTCTCTCTCTTTCTCTCTCTCTCTCTTCCTCACTCACACATACTGTATGTATACACACAAATCATCCGTGTAGTTCTCTTTGAACATGCACAGTCATTGTAAGCTCTGTGTGTGTGTGAGTGCTCACTTTCTCCAGATGGCAACTCAGCGAGATACACAAACAACACACACATACACATAATTAAATACACACCACACACACACACACACACACACACACACACACACACACACACACACACTTGGCTAGATACTTCGTGATACGAATGTGAGGAAACCCCAAGAAGCGAAAGTGATACCATAATCCTTCTCAGTGTTTCTCCCTGTGAATGCCCCATTGTCTGGTCATCTGTTATTAGCTTTTTTCCTGCCACCATCTTCACTTTTTTTAAATTCTCTGTTCAAAATATCATGTTTGTGTTTTTGATTTAAATAAATAAATTAATTAATAAATTACCATCTTATTTGCAAAGTAACATAAGAACAGTTGTTTACTCATGTTGCATTCGAGTTAACTCAGAAGCGGGACATCGGAGCTTTGAATTACGTTATTTTCAACCTCCATGTGTTCAAACTTGATGTCGTCTTGTGTTAGCAGCAAGCTAGTGGCCTGTATGTATATTTTCATCCTGTATAGTCAGTGTTATAGATTTAACAAGCGAATATGTCTGTATGTTGATAGTTCTAAAGCAAATACTTGAATATGCATAATAACTCATTTACAGTTCCTTTGTTTACAGTTGATGCTGTGAACAGCCACACTGATTTGATTTCACTTGAATGCAGCATAAGAGTCTTTAGGCAACGTTGCATGTGTCCATCCATAAATGAGTAATTACTTAAATTTGTTCAAAACAGAAATATCATTTTACACTAATGTAGTATTTTGGGGGAGTATAATGGAGTATATTAAGTGGTTAGCATTTTTGCCCCGCACCTACGGAGTTCGGTGTTCGATTCTCACTTGCATGTGTGGTGTGTTCTTGCATGTTCTCCCTGTGCTTTGTGGGTTTCCTCCAGGTTTCCGTCCCCAGTCCAAAGACATGTTTTGTAGGCTGATTGTCATTTCCAAATGACAGCGCAACAATGTGTGGTGTGCGTGTGTGATTGTGCCCTGCAATGGGTTGGCACCATGTCTAGGGTGTTCCCAACCTTGTGCTCCAAGTCCCCTATGATAGGCTCAAGGCTCCCCAGCAACCATGTGTAGGAAAGTGATACAGAAGATGGATGTAATATTTTATGATTTATACATAATATATTAAGATGATAATATAAACTCGTATGGAACCCCTAAGAGGCCATGCATTTTTTTTTACTTTTATGTTTTCTTATGATCATGGCTTAATTTTCTCATGATCTACATGTTGCTTTATCGTGATCATGGATGAACAATATTTATTTTGATCAGGGACTGGTTCAACCTCACATAGCTCTATGTACAGTATCTCACAGCTTGTGTAACAGTGTAAATTTACTGTCCCCTCAAAATAACTCAACACACAGCCATTAATGTCTAAACTGTTAGCAACAAAATGAGTACAACACTAAGTGAAAATGTCCAAATTGGGCCCAAAGTGTCAATATTTTGTGTTGCCACCATTATTTTCCAGCACTGACATTACCCTCTTCGGCATGAAGTTCACCAGAGCTTCACAGGTTGCCACTGGAGTCGTCTTCCAGTCCTCCATGATGACATCACTGAGCTGGTGGATGTTAGAGACCTTGTGCTCCTCCACCATACGTTTGATGATGCCCCACAGATGCTTAATAGGGTTTAGGTCTGAAGACATGCTTGGCCAGTCCATCACCTTCACCCTCACTTTGGAGGTGTGTTTGGGGTCGTTATCATGCTTATCATCAAATACTAACCTGTGGCCCAGTCTCCATAGGGAGGGGCTCATGCTCTGCTTCATTATGTCACAGTACATGTTGGCATTCATGGTTCCCTCAATGAACTGTAGCTCCCCGGTGCCAGCAACACTCATGCAGCCCCAGACCATGACACTCCCTCCACCATGCTTCACTGTAGTCAAGACACACTTGTCTTTGTACTCCTCACCTGGTTTCCGCCACGCACGCTTGACACATTCAGAACTAAATAAGTTTATCTTGGACTCATCAGACCACAGGACATGGTTCCAGTATTCCATGTCCTTAGTCTGGTTGACTTCAGCAAACTGTTTGCGGGCTTTCTTGTGCATCATCTTTAGAAGAGGCTTCCTTCTGGGACGACAGCCATGCAGACCAATTTGATGCAGTGTGCAGCGTATGGTCTGAGCACTGACAGGCTGACCCCCCACCCTTTCAACCTCTGCAGCAATGCTGGCAGCACTCATATGTCTATTTCCCAAAGACAACCTCTGAATATGATGCTGAGTACGTACACTCAGCTTCTTTGGTGGACCATGGCGAGGCCTGTTCTCAGTGGAACCTGTACTGTTAAACCGCTGTATGGTCTTGGCCACCGTGCTGCAGCCCAGTGTCAGCGTCTTGTCAATCTTCTTATAGCCTAGGCCATCTTTATGTAGCACAACATTTCTTTTTTTCAGATCCTCAGAGAGTTCTTTGCCATGAGATGCCATGTTGAACTTCCAGTGACCAGTATGAGGGAGTGTGGGAGCGACAACACCGAATTTAACACACCTGCTCCCCATTCACACCTGAGACCTTGTAACGCTAACAAGTCAGATGACACCGGGGAGGGAAAATGGCTAATTGGGTCCAATTTGGACATTTTGACTTAGGGGTGTACTCACTTTTGTTGCCAGTGGTTTAGACATTAATGGCTGTGTGTTGGGTTATTTTGAGGGGACAGCAAATTTACACTGTTACACAAGTTGTACACTCACTACTTTACATTGTAGCAAAGTGTCATTTCTTCAGTGTTGTCACATGAAAAGATATTATCAAATATTTACACAAATGTGAGGGGTGTACTCACTTTTGTGAGATCCTGTATGTCTGTCAGTGACTGACAACTTCCACATTAGTGTCCAACACTCGAGAAGGGCGACACCCCTCTCTCTTAATGCAAAGACAAAGTCCATCTCTACAGGGGACAATTATTACATTTTTGATGCTGGTGGTGAAGATGCCAACGTGCATGCAGCACCAGTCCCATTCACAAGTCATGAGATTTTCTTGTGATGAAATTACATCTTTTCTTATATCGAGATCATGAAAAGATTAAGTCATGATCATAAGAAAACAAGAAAGAAAGAAAAAGAATGCATGGCCTGTTAGGGATTCCATGAACCCATGATAAAAGATTAGATTATTGTGATGAGGAATTATCGATTCTGATTGGTCAGAGGGTGTTGAATATTGGTTGAATAAGGTTAAAGACATGTACATTTATTGACACGGTGAAGATTTCTGTAAGCAGAACTCTTATTTTTTATTTATGGAAGGAGTGTCCAGTGTCAGCCTAATAAGAAGTAGAGATTATTTGTGGTTGCTTGGTAACAAAGCTGTATTTTATTTATTTAATTAATTTTTTTTTTTTTTTTTTGGGGGGGGGGGGGGTCTTATTAACTTAAGTGATCAACTTTTTATATTGAACTTGTTTTGCAGAAATTCCACAACACTAAATGTAACATAACGGAAAAAGGTGTCATTCTCTTAATAAAAAAAAAAAAATAATGTTAGCACTGGCATATGGCTTTGTGTCACGGAACGGAGTAGGAGGCAGGAAGTAAGTGCAAGAGAAGGCAATTTATTAACAAATAAACAAACATAAACAAAAACCTTTCAAAAACAATCCGATCTTCTAAACATTCCCAAAATAGTCCAAACAATAACGCGCACCTAGTGCCAAAACCCAGGAACTTAAATAACCCACTAGATTACAAAACAAACTGGAAACACCTGTTGTCCATTCTTCCAGCATGCAACCACGTGAGATGGTCACATGACCGGGCAAAGTCTATACCGTGGCGCCCTCTGCTGGTCGAGACGTGACAGAACCCCCCAACCACCACTCAATCCCCCTCCAACGGGGGGTCCCGGACCCCTCGGCAGAATGTCCCCTTGCGTCCACGGGAACCGAGGCGGTTCTCGTTGAGCGGCAGGTGGCTCGATAACGCAGGACGCCCTCCCCAGAGGCTCGGGAGCGCAAGACACCTCCCACAGAGGCTCAGAAGCACGGGACACCTCCTGCCGGGACTCTGGAACGCAGGCCGACGCCTCCTGCCGGAATCTGGAACGCAGGCCGACGCCTCCTGCAGGGCTGATACCTCCCCCTCAGCCTCCGTAGTGTCGGAGGCTGCCCTGTTAGCCCCCTCCTGGATCACCGCCGGGCCTGGACACAAACTAGCAGAGGTCACTTGGCTTACCTCCCTCAAAGGCTGTGGGACGCAGGACGCCGCCTCTTGCCGGGACTCTGGAACGCAGGACGCCTTGTCCGCTTCCTGATGGGTTGAGACCTCCCTCTGGGTCTCTGTAGTGCCTGAGGCGGCCAGGCTAGCCTTCGGCTGAGGTTCCAGGGCATGCTGTGTCACCAGGGGTTCCAGGGCATGGGCTAGGACGTGGCGCTCCGACATGGACGAGACGGGGCTCGTGGATTGAATTTGACTCGTGGACGTGCCTGGGCTCTGCGGCCGGGACGTGGACGTGCCTGGGCTCTGCGGCCGCAACGTGGACGTGCCGGGGCCTTCAGGCGAGCACTGGGGCGAGACGGGGACTGAAACGGGGCTCTCGGGCTCGGACGGGGCTGAAACGGGGCTCTCGGGCTCGGACGGGGCTGAAACGGGGCTCTCGGGCTCGGACGGGACTGGAACGGGGCTCTCGGGCTCGGACGGGACAGGAACGGGGCTCTCGGGCTCGGACACTGGCGAGACAGGGCTCTTGGGCGTGGGCACAGGCGTGGGCAGCACCCCGTGGTCCACCAGTCGTGGGGGATTCTCCGGCTGGGCCTGTAGCTGCTGCTGATATTGTGCCATCTGATATTCGATCTCCCTTCTGAACTGGATGGAATTATCCCGGAGAAACAAAAAGAGCTTTGATGCGCCTAACCCGGCTTGCTCCATCCAGTCAAGCTGTGCCGTCTGCTCCCGTACCTGTGCTAGTGCTGCTTGTATGCGATCCAGGTCCCAGCAGTCCGAGAATCCCAGCTTCTCCGCTCCTTCCATTTTCACGGCGCATTATTCTGTCACGGAACGGAGTAGGAGGCAGGAAGTAAGTGCAAGAGAAGGCAATTTATTAACAAATAAACAAACATAAACAAAAACCTTTCAAAAACAATCCGATCTTCTAAACATTCCCAAAATAGTCCAAACAATAACGCGCACCTAGTGCCAAAACCCAGGAACTTAAATAACCACTAGATTACAAAACAAACTGGAAACGCCTGTTGTCCGTTCTTCCGGCATGCAACCACGTGAGATGGTCACATGACCGGGCAAAGTCTATACCGTGGCGCCCTCTGCTGGTCGAGGCGTGACACTTTGGTATAAGACAAATGAAACACTATAGGACATGCTGTTTTTTTTTAGAAAATAATCGACTGCTGTGTGGTAACAGTAACTTTAATAGTAACGCATGGCATTGAGTTACAACATACAACTCGGTCATTGATTAATTTCCTATAAAAGAAATCCCTAATATGTATTATTTCTTACCTGAATCTGTACAGTATGAATTATTCATAGGTACACCTAGGCTCCTCTATTCAACAGATCTTTCCTCTGTGGTTTCTGCTGAAGTGTTCGCTCTGTCTCACTCTCTCAATTGCTCTCCTTTCTCTGTTTGTCTTTCCTTCGTTCTTTTTTCCACTGGCAAGTTTCAAAAAGTGAATCCTCCAGAAATGATTTTCGAAGTACGTATGACTCACTTACGATGAGAACAGGTTTTCATGTCATACACAAGAAGTACTTACAACATGAGTGTATAGAAGCTTAATCGATATGTTGCATACATTAGCATTGGCAGTGGGCTTTGGTGCAGTTATCCATGTTTCTCCCTCAAACCACTGATTCAATACTATTGCATTTAATGTTTAATCATTTTCAAGCCCCTAAAACCTCGTCCACCACATACTGTCCATGTCATGTAAGTAATTTGTTACCAACACAAACATATGATGGCATGCCCAACCTCTGATGTCACCAATACTTGCTTCCAAACCAGCAGCATTTTGTTATTGGAGTTGGTTTGAATTCCGTAGCCAAGAACAGACCCTTGTGGTGAAAATGCACAGAACCATTTCCAGATTAGCCTTCTTTTCCTCATCTACTCCTTTTTACTGTGTCCATTTTCACTGCTGGACACATTTCCATTAACTCTCTCTCTCTCTCTCTCTCTCTCTCTCTCTCTCTCTCTTTTAAATCTCCATATCCACATGTAACTATCTATTTCCCTCAGTGATCTCCTTTTGTTATTTTATTTGTTTATTGCCACCATTCTGCCTGCCATAGCTACGGTTTTCTCATTGTTCGTTCTGTTCTCAAGTCTTTTTCAAGAGTGAGAGGTTGTACTGTCATGAGCAGCTTTCAAACATGTCAAAAAAGGGGGTCGTCAAATGGCATCCTTGAAGAAATACTACAGCCTTATAGAGAAGATACGCCCAGATGAAGAGAAAGCACTAAGAGGAAGTGGCAGTGAAGGGAACAGAAGAGGTGAAGTGCAAAGTGACATAAAAAAAAATGCTGACCCAGGAGATTTGATACAGACAGGGTCCTATGATGTACACTACACTTCATAACCACTAACCACAAAAGCAGAACGGATAGAGGGGACTCTTTAGGCCTTTCATACTGGATTGTGTGACCTTGCTTATCCTTAAACTCTCTGACTGATTGCTGACTTCCTCTACACAGCTGCACATGGAGCACATCAATGTATTTCATCCATTCATATAGAACTGCCATGCACTTTAAGGATAACAGGGACTAGTTTTTAATTGGCTGTTAGTTAGGGCGGCTGTGGCTCAGTCGGTAGAGCGGGTTGTCCACTGATCCACTAAGCGTTGGTGGGGTTGGTGGTTCGAAGCCCGGGTGATCCCATGCCGAAGTGTCCTTGGGCAAGACACTGAACCCTAAGTTGCCCCCGATGGCAAGCTAGCACCTTGCATGCAGCTCTGCTACCATTGGTGTGTGTGTGTGTGCTCTCATTAGTAAGTCGCTTGTAAATGTAAAAATGATATTTCTGTAAAGCTGCTTTGAGACAATGTACCATTGTAAAAAGCGCTATATAAATTATTATTATTATAAATTAATTGTACGTAGCATTTTAAATAGTAAAGAGCCCATAATTTTATAGTAGACTATGTGTTTGTGTTATACTCTTTATATCACAGTCTGTCTGAATACTCAATTATGATTAGCTTTAAGGTATATTTATTAAAATTCCTTTAAATAAATGCAATTATATCGCACTTACTTTATCTCTGTGTATGATATAGAGCAGGCAGAATGCTAAATATGTAAAATAACTAATGGAAAATGAACTGTTATGTTTATCATTTCAGTCCAATTTTGCACTGCAAACAACAATCAGAGCTTTAATGATTTTCAGTGCTGGCAAGTGACCATGGTCTAAGCGGGATATGCTTCATGTCTGGTGGTTCTTTGCCTCCACGTCGTGCATTAAAATTGTGTAATGCACCCCTAGCCATGGATTATCCCTTACATATACCACAGTGAAAGGTGAAAAGATGAAAACTGTGCAAAAACATTCTCATGCAAATGCAATCATAAAGGGGAGATATCATAATTTTATTATACACAATGAATTTTACACTTAAGACACAGGCCGGATATCAGATGGCTTCATATTCTTTACTTATTGCATATAATAGTACAGTATATAGTGCACTATTGGCCCATTAGAATGTCATATTAGATTTATACAATTGCTTATATATTCTGTGCATATAACTATATAACATTTTAAACAGTTAGTATAACAGTTAGTTCCGGTCCACTAATTTGATTGGTGGAACGTCGTTCCAAGAATGCCTGCATTTCTTTTAGCTGCACTGGGACGTTTCACAGTGTGTATAACTCCGCTCGTCTGTGTGTGCCACATAAAATTCCATTTCCTAACTTGAAACTGCTATTACAGTAGTGTTAGCAACATCAGCAGCGGACACAGTAAACGATACCTTTCAGTAATATAATTTCTGACAAATATGAAAGCTCGTCAGATGAAAATGAAAGGAAGAAGGGACAGGAATTTTACTTAAAGCACTGTTAATGGGAGTGTACAAATCAATGTGACCTAACTATTCAGCTAGCTGACGGGATATATAGTGAGTGTAGCTTCTTCTGGATCTATTTCCACTAGCGGAGCAACAGTAAACAGAACATTTAGCCATAATGTGTCCGAAATGTCACTTACTCAGTGTTCATTTCTTGTTTATAGATCTGGTGTATACCTGCAGACGAATCACTGCCGTGCCGATACTCAGTATAACCACACTCTTGCTCGTGCCATATTGCTTAAATATATACTGTACTTGTTGTTGAATATTTTATGTATAAACTGAAAATGTGAGAATATGAGAATATGCACAAATAATTATAGTCTCTGTACATTTTTGTCACATCTCAAAAAATATGTGCTGTAAACGTTCCACTATCTTGACTGTCAGGACGTCTGCCTTCACTCCCATGTATGCAGCTTTAAAACAACAAAGTGTGCACACTTTCTCTCTCTCTCTCTCTCTCTCTCTCTCTCTCACACACACACACACACACACACACACCTGTCTTTCTCTC
>JAFFST010045056.1:207064-219700 GCA_022414735.1 Noturus placidus | reverse complement strand
GTACCCGACTCCGCTTCTCGTTTCGCCTCGTTTATCCGTTTCGCCTGATCGCCTGACCTACGCCTGTTCACCGACTATTCTACTGCCTACTCCCCTGTGGATTTAGCTGCCTGCTACCCGCGCTTGCGTCTGACTCTACTAAGGTACGTGACACTGTAAAGCTATGGAGGCGGCCATCTTGGCTAACCAGAATTTTCCCTCAGCACACTTTCAAAATTTCTCACAAAGTTTAAAGCTGAAAATCTGGACGTTATGTGGATGATAATATTATTCCAAGTTTGTTATAAATACGGATTTATCTAATATTTTTTCCTTTTCTCATTCATTTTTTTGGGTTTAAATAATGAAATTAGATCTATTATTTACATCCTGTGAAACAGATTAAGATGACAGTTATGAAAGAGTCCTATATAAATGTATTATTAATAATAAATGTATAATAATCCATCCATCCATCCATCTTCAACCGCTTACTCCTTTTCAGGGTCACGGGGGAACCTGGAGCCTATCCCAGGAGGCATTGGGCACAAGGCGGGGTACACCCTGGACAGGGTGCCAGTCCATCGCAGGGCACAATCACATACACATTCACACACTCATTCATACACTATGGACACTTTAGACACGCCAATCAGCCTAACATGCATGTCTTTGGACTGGGGGAGGAAACCGGAGTACCCGGAGGAAACCCCCGACACACGGGGAGATAATAATAATATTTATTTATTTATTTACATTTTCCAAAACCACATATTAAGAGTGTTACTTGATTTTGACATAAATATATGGATGATTTTGATAAGAAAGACTAATTATTACGTTATCTTTATTATGTAAAACTAAAGAAGCACATAATAAATAACATATTTCAGCTAATCGAATATATTTGAGGTGAATGGAAAATCGTATTAAGTTTTCTGACTGTTCCTTAAAAGCCTATGACATCATTATATTGTGAGAATCAGATTTTAGGGCTTCCTCTGAAACCAGGGTCAGCGCAGGCTGTTGATTTCGAGCCCAAGACTCCACTTTGTGTCGGGACTGTATTTACATTCGTTGACAAATAAGTAAATATAATCCGGATTTTTCGCAAACTCCCCTTCTCACCATGCAACACAATTCCCAGTGCAGTGAGTGCTGCTTGAACTTTTCTTTGTTTTGCCATGTTCTTTGTTTTGTTTTTGGTTCTATGTCTGCCCGTGTCATGTCATTGGTTTGTTGACTAAAGGTATGCACCTGTTCTGTGTTTAGGCCTTAATTAGTTTGTCTATTTGTACTTTGCTGGTTCTGTGTTTTGTTGCTTATTGTGCTTTATATCCAAGCCTTATTCGTCTTTGCTTTCAAGGCTTAGTTTCCATGCTTCCTGATTTTGATCCTCACCTATTTCCCCATGTTTTTTGATTATAGATATTACCTATTTGATGTTGCCTGCCTGTCATCTGATTGCTCATAAAAAAATATCACTCTACGTTTACACACCTGTGTCCTACCTGTCCCACGTGTTACTCTAACATTCTATATATAGAATATATAAACCTGAAGATGCTGATGCTTTAATTCATAGCAGAGAAATTCAATTCTCCTATCTGCTGCTCTCTTCTTCACAGAAGTGAATGGGTATAAAGCCTCAAGGAAAGGTAATGCAATCCTGTAATGTTACACTTCAGTCCTCTCGCTGACTAAACGCATGATCACGTTACCTACCGAGCTACCTTCATCTCTAACAGCATGGGAATGTGTGTGGTACCCTAAACTACAAACACTGTCTATCACAATGAGTCAGAATATTTTGTATCACGCACACAGTTACCTCAATCCACCATTGCTTTGAAATGTAATTCCTTGGCTTGAACACTTTAAGCACTTCAATAGATGTTTCTTGAAAGGAAAGCTAGTTAGTGAAGTATGAGTGTACAGATGAGGCGCTGAGAGAACTGGACAGACTAAAGGACTAAAGCGCCGCTGCATCACTCTGAAGGTAGCAAGGGCTAAATCCGACTAGCATCACAATTGGCGGGCAGTAAACAGACGTCTTTAAATAACACATCTCTCAATCAATTCCCTCAATCACGACTTCTAAATAACTTTACGTGTTACATGAAATACAATAAGTAAACCCGACAAACCCAACCGTTTGCAAGCACTTAGTTTTGCTACACAGTGTTCAGTGCTCTCGTGTGCAGCGATCTAGTTTGGACATAACCGTGAGTGCATGTTCGACTACAGCACCCGAGTTTGATAAGCTTTAGTGTGGCGCACAGTCCCGGTCCTCTCATTAGATTCAGAGACTGCACACAGTGATTGCTTGTAGGCGTGTAGGCTCTTATATATAGTAGAACGATCCACATAAGCATCATTAAATGTGTAAATATAAAGACCTCATGTACTGTCTTTCCCTTTCTGATGTACAACAATGAAATGTCATATGTGATCAAATGTGGATGATGTTTGTACGTGTTTTATTTTGAGTTACCAATCATTCTGTGGACTGGGCAGAGTATTTACAGTAATACAATGTGACTTTTGTTTCTTTTAAATAACAGCCTGATAATTTCACATTATTAGACCATTAAAGCTGCATTCAGTAAGATTGGCCTTTTTTTTCCGAGATGGCTTCGATATTTGAATAACTCCTGTCCATATTCACAAAGCTCTGCGACAGGATCTAAGGTGTCTATAAGACAACTGACTATTTTTCGTACCAGACGTCAGTTTTCAGAAAATTAATAAACGTTTGATAAGGCCACAGCGTAACCCATTGTAGCTTTTAAAATTTTTTAAATAAATTTTAAAAATCATATTCTACATATCCATCCATCCATCAATCTATTTTCTGTACCGTTTATCCTACACAAGGTCACAAGGAACCCTGGAGCCTATCCCAGGGAACTTGGGGTACAATGTGTGGGACACTCTGGATAGGGTGCCAACCGCCAACACGTCACAAGGCACAATAACACACCCATTCACACTCTACAGACAATATAGAGATTCCCAATCAGGATGTCAATTACATGTCTTTGGACTCCCGGAGGAAACCAGCGTACCCGGTGGAAACCCCTATAGCACAGGCTGAACATGCAAACTCTATATACACACAGGGTGTGATTCTAACCCCCTACCCTGGAGGTGTGATGCAAACGTGCTAACCATTAAGCCACCATGCCTAGTGTTTGTAATCTTCTTAAAGAATGTTTGTCATCACTTGTTAACCTGGATTCAGCAGTGCAACTTTGTAACAGTGATGCCTAGTATATGCATCCAGCCAATCTTATTTACATTGCTTTAACAGACCCTAGGGTATACTAGGATGACATGCACAATATAACAACCATTATGCAAGGAATAGTCCTGTTACATTTCTTTGTAACCGCCTGGCAACGAATCCCTAAAGCAAACAATAAAGCATGCAACTCATCATCCCGGATGTAGAAATTAAATGCATGGTGCACATGAGTAGAAAATGAAGAATGACACACTGACACTCCCATATCAGAGTTGATCAAAGGACCGGATAGGATACAGTGTAACGGTGCAATGTCCCGGCGTTATAAGCGCGTTATTAAACACACACGTTGCATTAAGCACGTTGCGTCCATGTCATACTACACCAATACTTGGATTGCTACTTACTTTCTGAGAGTCCATACCGAGGACTGGAAAACAACACACCCCGGATCCGGTAATGTTACATAGAGCGGCCAAGTTCCAGCGCGAGGAAGGCGATGATCCCTATCCTTCTGAAACAAGGCGGAGCACTGGGAGCATGCGCAGTGCACCAGGAACGCGCACACACCTACGCACGCACGCACGCACGCTCGCAAGCACGCGCGCACCCTTTAGAGTTGCTCCAAGCGATACAAATTGCATCCTCGGGCATTACGAATAGTGCACGAGCGCGCTCGTGCACTACTCGTAATGCCCGAGGATGCAATTTGGTCAACAAATTCGCGAGGGAAGCTCTCAAAAACCGCTGCACTATATTTTCATACACGGTTTACAACACCTACGCCAAATGGCATTGCTTTAAAAAAATAAATAAAAAAACAAGTATTATTTAAAAAAATTGTTGTTAGAATGCGCGTGCACGTGCACTTTCTGAGAAAGGACGCAATGCACAGAGAGGACATCCGAGTGAAGAGACGCCTCACTGAGGCGGTTTGCAAATACACGCATTTCCATGCTGCAAAACCAAACCCCTTTTGTTAACCTAATTTATGCAAATACTATTTTTCATACCCCCTAATTATTCTGTTTAAACTCCAACCTGTATGCTATCCTCCCTTCTTGTGTGGTGTTGCATTCCTACATTTGTCACTTTGTCGGATTTTATTACTGTATGTTTCCTGTGTGTGGAGCGTCTCATTGGTTTTAGCTGGTCTTTTAGCGCCTCCACGTGGCACAGTGGTGCTATAACATATTCCGAATCCCGGAACCTGAATTCCTGACGTGCAAATTGTAGTGCTCTTACCTGCTCTAACACACCTGATGCAATTAATCAGCTCATTAACAACCCTTCCCGAGTGGATGTGGGTGTGTTAGAGCAGGGACAACACTAAAATATGCAGGACAGTTCAATAGTTGACTAGTCATGGCTTCATTATCATTGGCACCACACAAGAGAATTAGTAAAATATTATTGTGATTAAATCCATCTAAACGTGCTCTCATTTTCTTAGACATTACAGGAAGACTTTGTGGTTATTCAGGACAGGATTTGAGCAATATTATTTGTTGGGTGTCAATAATTTAAAAACCAGCGTTTTACAGAAACAATGCACGACCCAATCTCAGATACTACTGTTTTTGAAATAAATAAATAAATAAATAAATAAATATGACATGAATATAGTGCAAGAAAGGCTTCAGCTCAGGAAACCACACACAAGTAGGGCAACACTATCAGGACCAACAACAACAACAATAACACACCGTTTTAGATTAATTGCAGTTTTAGGGCATGTTAGTTTGATTGGCGTGTCTAAAGTGTCCGTAGTGTATGAATGTGTGTGTGTGTGTGTGTATGTGATTGTGCCCAATGATGGACTGGCACCCTGTCCAGGGTGTACCCCGCCTTGTGCCCGATGCTCCCTGGGATGGGCTCCAGGTTCCCCCGTGACCCTGAAAAGGAGTAAGTGGTTGAAGATGGATGGATACATAATAATAATAATACAATAGTGTATACTCAAAATATCTCTCATTTTATGTTATTTATATTATGCACTAAAAAATATTCTGGAGTTCTGAATAGTGTAGTTTATTGTACGTTATAAGTTTAAGAAGTTATTCATATCTCATCCATCCATCCATTTTCTATACCGCTTTTCCTACTGGGTGGCGGGGAATATTTCATGTCATGTTATATAATGAGTAAGAAGCTATTTGGGATTGAGCCACATGTTTCATGAAAATAAAAATAAAAAAGCAACGATAAACACAATGAGGATATCAAACATCTGAAACATATATAATGCTTGTCCAATGCGCCATCAACACTTATATACTCACATTCAACTAATTACATTCATAATTAAATTACATATAACAATTAATAATTACATTTACAAAGAAAACATTACAGTTTTCTTTAAAAAAAAAAACAAAAAGAAGAAGTTTTAGTACACCCAAACAATACACCTTATAACCGCCTACATTCCAATATGTCTGCCGAGATGAAGGGAACGTGTTTTCACTTATAATCTCGCGATAACTCTTACAGGTTGCTTGGCAACAGCAGGAGAGTCCTCTACTTCTACAACAGCAGCACGAGCCGTCGGTTCCAAAATACTTCTGTAGTTTACCGTACAACATTACTGCACGAGATTTTATCTTTAAAAGATTATTATTTTACATTTGTTATTAGAAAAGAAAAAAAGATTTCGAAGGAATAGATTAAGGTTAGCAAAGCGTGCTAACGATACATAACACGTTAGCTTAGCATATTTACTCCACAACAGCTGGTTAGGTAGCTAACATACAGTGAGGTTAACTGCCCACTTACTAGGTAAGTAAATTATTATTATCATTAATGTTTTTTTATTGTATTAAAACAGACAGTAATTTTGGTAGAATTAATTTATCAATAATTTAAGCTAATTATTGCAAAGCAAAAGCTAAGAATAAGCTGGTTCAATTATTTCAATTGAATTCTTTTATTTTGTATGAGTTTAATTAATTATAGAACTTATTGTGTGTGTGTGTTTTTTTTTTAATTACGTTTGAGACTAAATTATATGAAATGTTGCAGTTATATCCATGATAAAAGTTTTCTGCTTTTAGCACCCAATCACAGACTTTTTTTTCCCATACAATAATAATTGAGGTGATTGTTCCTGTATATTCCTAACAGATTAAATCATTATGGCAAGTCAGAGACCCCCATCAGGGAGGCCTATGAGCCGCAGTTCTTTAGTCCCGGGGACTGCAAGACCTCCAACTGGCGTCAGACCTCCACAGACAGCGATCAGAGTGGGAACAGGGGTGAGAGGATCAACCGGGTGATCTCAGCTCAATGAGCAAACAATGGATTAAATATCCAATAAATATTGTGGTGTTTCAGTGCATACAACTACCCTGTCAGAACTTTATTAAGAACACCTGTACACCAACTCATTCATACAATTATCTAATCAGCCAATCACGTGGCAGCAGTACACCACATAAAATCATACTGGCAGCTTCTGGTAATGTACACATCTGCCATCAGAAGGGGGGGGGAGGGTAGATATGATCTCAGTGGTTTATCATTTCTCAGTATATTATTTCTATATCTATATCTATAGTAACAACTCATTCACTCATCCATTAAATGTAACTATAAATGGATAAAAAGTACAACGCAATGTACTTTAATGAATAAAAATGTCATTTCTGGCATAAGAGGAATAAAACACAGCTGATAACTCCAATAACTAACTTCACCAGCTCACTAATCACACCACATGCAGTTACATGTCTGTTATGTCTTCCAGACGGTTCCAGGTACTGGACGTCCAGGGACCAGGGCTGGGGCCACTGCCACAACGGGTGTGTTATCAGCTCAGATTAAAGTGACCGATCGTCCTGTCACGCAACAGGGTCTCAGTGGAATGAAGAGCGGCGGGAAAGGTGCTTCTCTAAAATACAGCATTTAATGTTACTTAGTTTCTACCTGTATTACAAGCCTTTTGTGGTTCACTTCCTTCTGCAGGACCCCAGAGGCAAATCCTGGATAAGTCCTACTACCTTGGTTTACTCCGGTGAGCCATTTATTATCCATACGTTCTAGCCGGAAAGTAGAGAGGGATGATCGATAATGATCATAAATTGTTATACGCCGCTCAAAACAATATCAGGAACACGGTGTTCCCTTTATTTTTTTGCGCAGTGTATAATGAGTTGTAAAACCAATCTGATATACACTGGTCAAAAACAAAGGGACCACGGTGTTCCCTTTATTTTTTTGAGCGGTATATTTTCTTAATTATTTAATGAGAATGTAAATCACAAGTATACATCACAATCATTCAGGCAATTTAGAATCATTCAGGCAATCAAGAATCGAATTATCGTGCATTTTTACCACTTTATCATTGTATGCATGCGACAGCAAAATAGCCTTTTTAAAAAAAAACTAAAAGCATTGTACTTTATGTTAAAAGCTAATATTTATTCACAAGTATGATAAGTTATTGAATTCTTCTTTTCTGCCACATTAATTGAGCACATTTTTCTAAACTACTTCTTATAAGCACAATTAATCGTAAAATAAATAACCGATAAATAAATACCGTACGCCATCACTTTACGCAACAAAACAGGGAATTGGATTAAAACTTATATAGTAAGTGTGGATCCTAAGATTTAACACACCAGAGAGAATAATAATAATAATAATAATAATAATAATAATAATAATAATAAAAAAACCCTACAATAACAACACATTTTGATCTGACATTAGCTAAGCTCAGCAGTCTAGTATGTTTAATGACTGTATCTCTGGTGTAATCTCTTTTCCTTTCAGGAGTAAAATAAATGAGCTTACAACCGAGAACAGCAAGCTACAGAAGGAGATCGACGTCTTCAACCAGGAGAACTCGGTTTACCTGTCACATGAAAAAAGGTCAAATGCGTTTTGTTACAGCATTACGGCAGTAACCTTGTTCTTTAGGATGTATTTGCTCATCTGAAGCATTTCCTCTCGTACAGAGCCGAGAGCCTTGCTGGGGAAATAAAGGATCTACAGGGGCAACTGGCGGACTACAATATGGTACACACCAATGACAGAGCTAAAACTAAACGATAAATAAACAGCTAAAAAGATTTCAGTATAACACAGGGCGGCTGTGGCTCAGTCTGTAGAGCGGGTCGTCCACTAATCCACTAATCGTAGGGTTGGTGGTTCGAATCCCGGCCCGGGTATTCCCATGCCGAAGTGTCCTTGGGCAAGACACTGAACCCTAAGTTGCCCCCAATGGCAAGCTAGCACCTTGCATGGCAGCTCTGCTACCATTGGTGTGTGAGTGTGTCTCATTTGTAAGTCGCTTTGGATAAAAGCGTCCGCTAAATGTATAACAGTTCAGGAATTCTCTGTGTTTGTATTTTCTCAGTTAAGTAAAAAACAAAACACATACTAGACACATATTAGATATGATTAATATTCTATATTTAAGGTGATTGCTTGTTTGTGAAACTTTCAGCTGGTTGACAAACTGAACACCAACACAGAAATGGATGAAGTAATGAATGAAATCAGCATGGTGAGCATTGTTACATTATTGTTTGATTTATTTTCAGTACTTCAGTGGTATTTTTTTTTTTTTACATTGGATTGTTTTTCATGTCGCATTTCTCTTCACACGTTTTAGCTGAAAGTACAGAATGACCGAGAAGCCCAAAGCATAGACGCCATATTCACAGAGAGAAGAGAGTAAGTTGCTTTCGAGTCACAAATAGCTTATCATAACCACTCAACATCAGGGCTGACTGATAAGAGTACACAAGATGGTGCTGTTAATCTGATTCTACGTATACACTGTCCTGTTTTTAGCTGGTTTTTGATTTTAAACCACAGTGAAAGTCATGCAAAAGATTTTATTAACGTATATCGGCATTTATTTGATCAGTTTCATACACGTAATATATTTCGAACGGCTTAGCGGCCTGCGTAAGGAATAAAAGACCGTGAAGGCGTGTGCTGTTATAGGAAATATAATCAACGAGTTATTGTTGCCACACCCGATGCTGACTTTGCAATAGGTTTTATTCCTTTTAGCCAACGGGTATCATTTTTTAAAGTTAATTAAATAACAGGACATATTTTTAATCAGCTTATGGTTAAGTTTAGTGTTGCGGAATGTCCGTTAAAACGAAAAAAAGAAAAAATAAAGCAGCTTGTCATGATGGCGAGAAACCAGAGAGCTCATGAAGAATGTGAAATAAACATCTCCTTACAGAAAAGTCACCGTATTTATCTTCTCTATTCATCTATGCTAAATATCAGGATGCTTTAATCACTCCTTCCAGGATTTCGCGATTTTGCGATCGCAGAAACGAACGCAAAATCACGCAAACTCGACTGTATTTGGAGGAGCTTGCAAATTTTTTCAAAATTACCGCAGATTTTCTGCAGATTTGTCATCACGACGCGCAATCAGACAAAGCCGTCTTCGATTCGTGTGCGATTGCGATTTCGCCGATTCAAGAAGTTTTCCGTGAAAAAAAAAAGAGCACAAAAACTCTGCAAGTCACATCAAATTTTTAAAACAATCGAGCGTTTGTGGACGCAACACTCAAAAAACAAACAATCCTGTACTGACTGTTTATTAGTCTTTATTAATTATATAGAGTGTCTACCATACACGTCCCTGTGAGTGATCTGTCACTATGGAGAAGATTAATCAACACCTTTTGACCAATCAGATTAAACAATGTGGTATAAAGTGTTTTATAAATCACAGAGCTGAGCTGCACAGTGTGGTTAAAGATTAAAGTTCACAGCTTGTTAATGACAATCTAACTTCAGTGTGCTTTAAAAAAGATGCAAAGGAACAACTTGTACAACATTTTCTGATCGACATTTAAACATCAAAAAGAGCCACCTTCTGAATACACTTGTGATAACAGTGATAAAAGTTTACTTTTAGGACCTGTGAAGCTTGTTCTGTAGAAAACGAATAAGTGTAGGGGTTTCATCGGGAAGAATTTCAGTCACAAGATGACAACAAGGATTTGCACCATTTATCTTTCACCACATCTGGTTTCTACAAGCATTTCTACAGTTGCCGCTTCTTATATGTTTAGACTTGTCACATCCAGACTTCTATCTTTTGCTTAGCATGGGTCAAACTGACCTGTTTTCTATTGAACGTCAGTCATCGTGACCCGTTTATGGAGGGTCACTCAGTTTGTACTTCATCAACATCAGCATGCTGCTTGAAGTCCTCAGGCTGAATGTAGCCGTCCTCTATAAAGCCATCTTCATCCTCATCCGGCCCCGTAAGGCCCTGGTCCAGCTCATTAGCGCTGGTCTCTGTCTGCTCCGTGTCCAGGCTAAAGTTGGAGTAGCGGCCTGTGTTAAAGATACTCGGCTCCTCGGCTTCGTGTAGCCTCTGGTGCCGGTAGTCGAATAGCATCTTGTACCAGATGGGCGATTTGACCGCGCATATGATGACCATGGATGAGCAGAGAATGATCACGATCACTCCAGTGAGGAACTTCCAGGAGTTGGTCACCGCTGTCTTGCCATTTTGGTCAGCTTCATTGAAAGCAAGACACATACTGCTATTATATATATTTATTTATAGACAAGTTTCAAACTAATTGTCATTGTCAGTTTTTAGATGCCCTCAGAGTAAAAGTGCATATATTTTATTGAGGAGTTCATGCCTGCCACATCTTATCAGTGTGTTTACACAGAGCATCATTGTTCATCTTTGCCTTTCCTACTGTTTGAACGGTTAGAACAGCAGTGTTTTTGTTTGACTGACTGTAGAAAGGAAAACATTCTTGTGGAGATACGAAGAAGAGTTCCAGATCTCTCGGTCATAGTTCATTATTATTTAATATACCACTCGCATATTAGATTATTCGGGTAAACACCATGCTACAAAATCACACTACAATAGCGCACTAATCGGATCTCTATTGTGTGCAAACGTAACTTTATAAAGAAGCGCTGCCACAGAAGAAGAAGAAAGGCTTCACTACACCACTAAAATGGCAGAAAAACAATGCATTTTTAAGGCAAATTCCATATCAAAGCATGTCAGAAAGTAAATGTGGTATCACATGCTTCTTCGTCAGCGGATTTATTGGTGGATTGCACTGCAATTATAGAGATGAATATGGTATTGGACAAGGGATCAAAAGTTTGGTACTTTTGCATGTCTTTCAATACATCATTCTTCATGAGAAAAGGCAATTTTGATGTTTTATTGTGTCTATAAACGAATCAAACTGCTTGAAGATTAAAATGCTGAAAGCTGGAGGATTGCATGCATACCCTATGTAAAGCTGAACTCCAAGGGTTGATATCACAAAAGGTGCTATTCACCCGCACGTTATATCGGTATCAATGCTAACAGTTTGGTAGCTGGACAACAGCACTAGCTGTATATGTTATGTTTTTAGAAAGATACCACTTTTCCTATTAGTAGATTACATTACAAGTGCATGTAAATGCCAAAATCTGACAAACATACAGTGGGGAAAAAAGTATTTGATCCCCTGGTTTGTTTGGTTTATTTGAACAATGAGAGACAGAATAACAACAAGAAAATCCAAAAAAAACACATGTACAATTTTTATAAATTAATTTGCATTTTAATGAGGGAAATACGTATTTGACCCTCTCAATAAGAAAGATTTCTGGCTCCCAGGTGTCTTTTATACAGGTAACGAGCTGAGATTAGGAGCACACTCTTAAATTGTGTGCTCCTAATCTCAGTTTGTTACCTGTATAAAAGACACCTGTCCACAGAAGCAATCAATCAATCAGATTCCAAACTCTCCATCATGGCCAAGATCAAAGAGCTCTCCAAGGATGTCAGGGACAAGATTGTAGACCTATACAAGTCTGGAATGGCTACAAGACCATTGCCAAGCAGCTTGGTGAGAAGGCGACAACAGTTGGTGCGATTATTCGCAAATGGAAGAAACACAAAAGAACTGTCAATCTCCCTCGCCCTGGGGCTCCATGCAAGATCTCACCTCGTGGAGTTGCAATGATCATAAGAACAGTGAGGGATCAGCCCAGAACGACACGGGAGGATCTTGTCAATGATCTCAAGGCAACTGGGACCATAGTCGCCAAAAAAACAATTGGTAACACACTACGCCTTGAAGGACTGAAATCCTGCAGCGCCCCTGCTCAAGAAAGCACATATACACGCCCGTCTGAAGTTTACCAATGACCATCTGAATGATTCAGAGGACAACTGGGTGAAAGTGTTGTGGTCAGATGAGACCAAAATGGAGATCTTTGGCATCAACTCAACTTGCCGTGTTTGGAGGAGGAGGAATGCTGCCTATGACCAGAAGTACACCATCCCCACCATCTTTTCGCTTTCTGTTTTTCTGCTAAGGGGACAGGACAACTTCACCGCATCAAAGGGACGATGGACGGGGCCATGTACCGTCAAATCTTGGGTGAGA
>JAFFST010045056.1:188375-207044 GCA_022414735.1 Noturus placidus | reverse complement strand
TGTTTTGCAGAGGGGTCAAACACTTATTTCCCTCATTAAAATGCAAATCAATTTATAACATTTTTGACGTGTTTTTCTGGATGTTTTTGTTGTTATTCTGTCTCTCACTGTTCAAATAAACCTACCATTAAAATTATAGACTGATCATTTCTTTGTTAGTGGGCAAACGTACAAAATCAGCAGGGGATCAAATACTTTTTTCCCCCACTGTAGGTTAATTGATGTATCAATATGCTCGGTGTGTGGCAGAAATACAAAAACAAACAACCATAGTCACCTCTGCTTGAAACGTGACTGCTTACTGTGGTCAACACTTGACGTGGTGAACTTTGGATGGTAATAAAGGTTTTTCTGGAAGCTGTTACTGTAGAAGAATTAGAAGTGTTTTTTGTAGTAGGGACTGTACTGCTTGTAACTGGAGGTCGCACTGTTGTTGATGTATTAAGCACATCCAGGATTCTTTTTCCAGCCAGGTTCTTTGGAGTGGTACAGGTGGCATTTGGTCCTTGAAATGCAAAACATGTAATGAGTATTGTTACTTTATTACTCAATAATGAGCAGTGCACTTACAGTGCTTTTATAAGTACTCGCCCCTTGAACTTTTCCACATTTTATAGTGTTAACTGGAGCTGAACTGCACTTAATTGGGGTTATATGCCATGAATCTACACAAAATAATCCATAATATCCATAATATTGAAGAAGATGAGAATGAATATAGTTTGCAAAATGATTTACAAAAAAAAAAATGATTGTTTATGTATTCATAATTGATAGCATAATTATCCATTGCTCTGGAATCCTTAAATTAGTTAAATTAATCCTTAAATCAGAGGCCTTCGCATTACTATTAGAATGGAGTTGACCTGTATGCAATTAAAGTGTCATATGATCTTGATATAAATACACTTGAATACACATAAATATCGTCCATCAAAAGTGCAACCATGCCACCCAGGTTAATTCTCAGCATGGTGCTCCGGGCACCATGCTTCACTGTTACTGTGGCATTCTCAGGGCGATAAGCAATGTTTTATATTTTTTATTTGTAAATAATTGTGCATTATTATACGATATTTTGTGTGGATTCGCAACATAGAATCCCAGTTAAGTCCATTTCAGTTCCAGGTTGTAGCACTAAAACATGTGGCAAGAAATTCCCTGCACCTAGGGTTAATCAGAGCAGATCCTACCTATCTGCAGTCCCGGACGATTCATCCACTTCATGAGCGTCAATAAGTCCTGCGTGCAGTTCCATGGATTCTCGGCCAGATCCAATATCTTGAGTTTCTTCAAATCCGTGAACGTCTCCTTCCTTATCGTTTGTAGTTTATTCCCTGTTAAGCGGAGAATTTCCAGACTGCCGAGAGCAGAAAAAGCTGCACTGGGCAGCTGCTCTATGAGGTTATACGAGAGGTCGAGCTCTGTCAGGTTGGTGTAATTTGTCAAAGCCTGTGTGTCCGAGCTGTTCATCATGATGTGGTTGTGGCACAGGATTAAACTTGTTATGTTTACATTGTAGGTGGCAGGTATGTTTGCCAGTGTCTTATTGCTGTTATCCACCTTGAAGCAAAGGCAAACATGGTATTAAATTCATTGTAATGTAAGTGTAGTGAACTAGCCCTGAACCGTACACTAATATACAGCACATCACGCACGCATCATGTGATTATTTTTCTTTCTTTCTCGAAGTCGAAGAACTTTGCATGCAGTGTTCGTGATGCTCTGCATTTGTCTTTAAACTGGTTCATAAGCTTCTCTGAAACACTCACCAGGATTTGTACTGAAGCTGCCAATCGAGCCAGTGTCCACAGCAAGACCACCTCTTTCACCATCATGATCGTTTACCTGCAACAACACACCAGCATCAGAATATGAAACACGCCATGAAAACAAGCACCAGCCTACACATTATGGAAATCCACACGTCAGTGTATCTCTTCGGACAAAGGCGTTATTATTTAATCCACAGACCTCAGCTGCTTCAGACGGATGACTATGAGAAGAATAATCAAACTCACTAAGTATGAGGCCACGGATAGAGCACAAAGAAACGCTTTGTGCACATGGGTTGGTCCTGTAGGAGCATGCTGGAGCATGCTGTCTTCCCGTGTGCCTCAGCTTGTGGGCTTTTTCGAAAGCGTTATCTGCTGTGAGCCACAAAGCCACTTGAAACGAAGCCGAAATTAGTAAAAAGTAGACCTGCGCTCATGGCCGAAGGGATCGGTTGTTTTGCTGCAGTGCATGAACATGGAGGTCAGGGGTCAATAATTGTGTGAATTTGTACCCATTGGGACGCTTGCTGGGGATCCGAGTGGCTTTTGCACTATGTACAAATGTGGCATCATGTCATATGACAAGCCTCGCTTTCTACAGGACCTCTGTAGAAACACATTATTCAGATTGTCCACATAAGTTAAATAATAACGAACTGATATTCAGTGAAAAGGTTACAGGACAAAACTTGTCCAGCACTGAAATTCAGGATATGATATAAAGACATGATATAAAGACAGAATTAAGATCTTGCAGCATAGCCTGACTGCCATATTTACCAGATTATAAGGACTTTCAAGTCCATATCCAGGATGAATAATGGGCTTTATATTTAATGCGCAATTTTATACATCACTTTTGCTAACATTGTGCAAATTGAGCTATATTTGGTGCGTAATTGTATTGCTTTAAATGATTATTCAACGAATGTATTGTTTAGTTAGTTAGTGGTTAGAGAAAGCTGCTCAATTGCATCCAATTGCTTCAGCGCCCATTTGAAGACAAGTATTTTCATGTTTCTCAGAACCACTCTCGAGTTTGAATCCAGCTCAACCAATACCCAAACAAATACCAAACTCTTGGCACAAACAGCCTTGGATTCATGATTTATGCCCCACAGTGTAATACGCATTATGCAAAAAAAAATTTCCCTACAGAAAAAATATAAATATACTGTACACTACATTGATACGTAAGCCACATTAATGCTCCATTTTCTTTTTCTTTCTTTCTTATTTATTTATATATTTTAAATAAATATTACGACCAAGTCACGTCAGGCATATAGATTACAGAGACCCAAACCACGATCCTTTTAAATGTGACACATGACCAGTTTGGCTTAACACATACCAAAGCACGTGTAGAGCGTAAATCCCATGATGCTACTTTTTTGCCAAGACAATCACCATAGCAGATAACAAGTAAATTATTTCACTGTTTAAACCTGATGACACTTTACATATTTAACCCTTGAATCATTGGCCTAATTCCTAATATTTTTCTTTACAGATATGCCTCTAAATCTACATGAAAGTACATAAACGTGTACTTTATTGAATAAACAAATATTAATAAGACTCAAGAAATAGTTCATGATTTCTGGAGAAAAAGCTTTCAAAAATAGTAGACCTACCCATAAGCCGGTCACGTAACAGGCAGCAGAGAGTAGCGACTATAGAGTGTTGAAATAGTTCTTCAAGGAACTGGGCTACATAAAGAACCTTTGCTCTGCGTGATAAAAGTACGAAATTTCCTCCTGGCTAAAGATTCACTGTAAAGTGTCAGGCGACCCGACAGAGCTCGTTGTAAAGGATTTACGGGTTATTTATTGGTCATCATTTCAATCCCATCGAAATTCTATCATGTGATTTTGGTCTGTGTGATGTTGATAAAGACATGCATTCTTTTGCTTTATTTCCCCTTTGTGTAATATATGTGCAGTTGTGTAATATATGTGCAGTAACCTGGGAAAACCCGTGGTGAAGTTTAGACACTTTTTCTACTATATATAGTTCCACAACTGAAATATGTTTCTCACTAGCATTTCTAGAATAAATCTCTTAAAAGTGAGCGCAGGAACATTGCGGACATTCGGAAATGATTCGGCGTATGTTTCTTGAGTTAACGTGATCTGAAATCCTAAAATGTGTGAGGACATCACTGTTGACTAGCGAAGCTTTAGAGATCTTTCTAGAGGCTGATTTTTGTTTGATGAAATTTATATTACATTTATGGTCCCAAAGTATATTATAGACATCTCTAACTCCATATTAATGGATTTCTTTTTTTTATCACGCATCTATTGGAGTAATGGTCAAGTGTCTACATTTAGACTGACACACATGGGCTATATAGAAACTACATCAAATAAGAGTTAGTCACCAAATAGTTTATGTGGGAAGCTCTCTTTTCATGGATTCACATTGCTGTTTAGGGCTTATCTGTTGCTCACATACGCCTAATTCTAGGAAGCAATGCACTGATTGTACGAATAGATCCATTACATTTATGCATCTAATGCCAATGGTCATTTACCCCCCCGTCTCAGAAAGGAGGACTTGATCCATGCTATAGAGGAAGAAATTGAAAGGGAGAAGCAGGCAGCAGATGACATAGTGAAAAAAATGCCCCCAGAGAAACAAGCCAAGTTTGCCGAGATGAACGCTGTCAACGAGGAGCTGCTACAGGTTGGCTTAAAAAAAAACAAAAAAAAACTAACAAGTTTTACACCACTGATATCTCAGTACTAACAGAATAGGTAGCAAGTATCTATATGTGGGAGAACATAAGTAAATGATTTGCAGTTTAATACCTGCCTCTATTCCGCCGTCTACACAAATGTCTGTGTTTCCAGGAGCTGGCAACACGTCAGGACGAGCTGGACGCACTGATGACCAGGAAGGAAACATTAGAGGCTGTGAGTGCAGTCCTCACACCTGCCACACACACACACACACACACACACACACCAGTTGGCTTTCACGTATTGCACTGATGACCTCGTGGTAGAGCCAGCAGCTGAATTGACTACAACAGTAGCAGTAGAATCTTGATTTATGTCAAATTTTCTTGTAAATAAAGCACACAGACGCACACACACACACACACACACACACACACACACACACACACACACACACACACACACACACACACACACACACTTTTAGACCTGGAAACCAAAAAAATCCCAATGAATTTTTCCCTCACTGTTTGTACAACCCACTTTTTTCGATGCTTCAATACCTTTTACTATTTCTTTTCTTTCTTCCTTTTCTTTCTTTGTTTCTTTCTTTCTTTCTTTCTTTCTTTATTTTCTCTATGTTGCTCTCGGTGACTCTTATAGGAGTTGGAACACTCTCGGGTGAAGCAGGAGGCCGTGGTGCTGTATGAGCGGCTGCACGATCTGGAGCTGCGCCGAGACACCCTGCAGGATGAAGACAAGAGCATGATCACTCCACAGGAAGAAAGAGAACGTCTGTTGAAACAGGTCAACATGTACCCTGTACCCCCTCACGCCCCTGTCTAATGCCGGAATAACAGATTCACGCAGGACTTCTACACGTTGATTTTTACACTCTCTTTCAAATTCAGGTGAAAGAAGATAATCAGGAAATTGCCAGCATGGAGCGTCAGTAAGTAACCTTGTTTTTAATGCGATCATGAGTGAAACATTACATTAGGTAGTGGTGACTCAATGGTTAAAGTAACCCTGGGTTACTGACCAGAGGGTCGAGGGTTCAAGTCCCATCACTGCCAAGCTGTCACTATTGGTCCCTTGAGCAAGGCCCTTAATCCTCTCTGCTCCAAGGGTTCTGTACCATGGCTTACCCTACACTCTAACCCCAGTTTCCTATCAAGCTGGAATATGTGAAGAAAGGAATTTCACCTTGCTGTAATGTATACGCGACAAATTAAAGCTTCTTCATCTTATTCTAGTTGAACTGACAACTTGTCCCTTGATTCCTCAGACTGACTGAAACACGGGAAAAAATAAACCGCCTCAAGGAAGAGTTACGACAACTTGACATGGACATGGAGGAACATCAAGGTATGATACAATCGCATCATCTCCTGAGCTATTTTAGATGGAACAGCGGCCTCTAGTGTTAAAAGTGCCTACCACATCGGTAGTAAGCATCTGATCATTTCAACAGTTCTGGAAATTGCGCAGTGATTCTACGTCTATCTTGTTTGTGGGTAATTAGCAACAAACACCCAATGTAATTTTGATCAATAACAAGAAAAACAAGTATTCATTACTATTCCATAACAGCAGCTCTGACAGTAGTTCCAACCGTAAGCCAAATCACAGGTTAATATGAACGCACTTATTTTTCTTATTCATTATAATTTTTTAGCTAATTCGCAAGGACTAGATATTCAGATATTCTAAGTTTAATAATAAGCACATCTAAAAACGTTGAATTGTTGATATAGTGACGTTTTCAGTGAGAAGATGCTTATTTAGCATTTTTTAAAGGAATCTCTAGTGTCAGAAAAAGAAACTGACTCTAGCTACCATAATGTAATTGATAACAGGAACTTGTTTTCACAGGCATTCCACAAGACTAACTGTAACTATAAATGGATAAAAAGTATTATTAGAGATGGCAAATTGTTGTCCAAGCGGAAAAAAAACCACTTTGAGACCGAAATTCCTTTTTGCCATCATATAGAGAAATCAGATTTCAAACCTTTTTACAGTTCTGAAGCATGTGGCCAGCTTGAAAAGGTATCAGACGCTCTGTGGGCCATGAGCGAAGCGTCTGAGCTTTGAGACGCGCGTCTATCCCTAATCGGTAGCACACAGAGACGCAGAACATGAACTTCTCCAGAAGTTCATAATGTATGTGTTCACACTTTTGTCTGAATTTCTGGGAAAGCCCCTGGGACAGATCATTGTAGTTGTTTCAGTGTGCAAGCACAAGGCAATTAGGAGTTGTTTTCTCTAAGGGCTGTTTGCCCTGGACGGACTGTAAATTCTTAAGTGCTTCTGGACGTGTTCCAAAAAGCTTTAGCATCCCTCCTGCTAGTGTCTAGGGTGAAGCCTGGAGAAGATACAGTGAAACAGAAGAGCTGGAGATATCTGTGTGTGTGTGTTTATATGTGTGTGTGTGTGTGGGTGTGTGTGTGTATGTATATATGTGTGTGTGTGTGTATATGTGCATAAATGTGTAAGTTTGTGTGTGTGTGTGTATGTATGTGTGTATATATGTGTGTGTGTGTGTGTGTGTGTGTATATGTGTGTGTGTTGGTGTGTGTGTGTGTGTGTGTTTATATGTGTGTGTGTGTGGGTGTGTGTGTGTATGTATATATGTGTGTGTGTGTATATGTGCATAAATGTGTATGTTTGTGTGTGTGTATGTATGTGTATATATATGTGTGTGTGTGTGTGTGTGTGTGTTGGTGTGTGTGTGTATGTATGTGTGTATATGTGTATGTCTATATGTGTGTATATGTGCATAAATGTGTATGTTTGTGTGTATGTATGTGTGTGTGTGTATATGTATGTGTATATATGTGTGTGTGTGGGTGTATGTATATGTGTGTATATGTGTATGTGTATATGTGCATAAATGTGTATGTTTGTGTGTATTGTGTGTATGTGTGTGTGTGTGTGTGTGTGTGTGTGTGTGTGTGTGTGTGTGTGTGTGAACAGCCAGACCCTATCTGTCTATTGTAGAGAGGAAGTGGACACTGCAGGCTCATTGTACAGCATGCAGACACAAAGAATACTTACACACGCTGCATGTTGCTCTGTATTGTTGGTTTATGTCAAGGTGCCTCGCCGTTTTTCTTATTGTTTCCTCTCCTCTCTTTTTCTCATTGTGTGTGTGTGTGAGTGTGTGTGTCTTTTTTCCCTTCTGTCTTTCTCTGTATGTTCATGTCAAGACGGTAAGATTATTTCCATATGTCCGTGTATGTGTTAGTTTCAGTACTTCTGGCGAAAAAACCGATGCAATTATCTTTATAAAAGATGGTTTAGCTCATAAAAGGATTGTTGTGTGTGAGCTACAACCTTCTATATGGAACCGATAACGTAAATATAAGAGATCTGTATAATTTTAAGGATTCTTAGACATGCTGATTCTCAAGATGATCCTGGATCCTTGTTTGTGAGATATTTCCTGTCTATGTGCCAATTTCTATAGATATTCCAGATAGTTAGATATTCTATAGATATTCCAGATAGTTTATATCCATATTAATGGAACATTTATAGAAAATAAAAATCAAGATATTACAGCGATGTCAGACTAAGACTAACTCTTTTATTTTGTGCAATCTTTGCTTTATTAACAGGTGAACGAACCCAAAAGTACAAAGAGCTGCAGAAAAAAGAAGAGGAAATCGACAGTGAGTGCCATCTTCCTGCTTCTGCTTGCTGTGTAACATGTGTGAGGGGTCATTTTAGTGGGTTTTATGAATTTTATTTTGTTTTAAATTGTGCATATTTTCACAGCTTACCTGGAGACGTTTGACACAAATCGAGCGCAGGGGATGGAGCACATTCAGGAGACTCAGGCCAACATCGTGGCTCTACTGGAACAGTCTAGCAGGGTAAAAAAACCTTGAACACTCAGCATGCACTCTTGACTTCTTAAACCTCTGACGGTTGCTCGTGAAGCCTACAAGCTTTTAATGTAGAAATTGTTTTTGTTCAGTGATTTATAGATGAGTTGTTAGGCTTCTGGTGAAATGTAAGTCAGTTAGTCAGGGTGATAAAAGCATTCTGTTTTTCTTGCAGATGATGAATCGTTTGAATCAGCTTTCGGCCGTCAGCCCCCACGAGCTCAAGTCCATGCAGGAGGACCTCAGCTTTAAAGAGACGGAGATGCAGAAATCTCAGAGTACAGCCAAGGGACTGTCTTCTGGTCAGCCACACACACACACACACACACACACACACACACACACTATACACAAATATTCTTACAGTATAGCAGCTATAAACCGATTCCTTCCCCGCCTCTTTTTTTTTTTCTCTTGTAGTTAATTAGAATAACAAACGTGCAGCGTGTCATGTGACCGAGCAACGACAAAGTTTTTCCTGTGAGGTTTCAAAGACAAAGAAGATTAAGTTAAAAAAAAAAGTTAAATCAACAGCATGCAGTCAATACCATTTAAATTGTAATCATTAAAAAAAAAACATAGACAGAACATCACCATGCCAACGCTATCTCAGACCAGTGTATCGCGTAATCATTTATCACGATGTTGACACTAAAATACAAAATAAAAGTCTCCATGTAGAAAAATTCATCATATAAACACTGACAGGTTTTATCATCTGTTTAAGTGGAGCGTATACCTCATTCATATCCCCGTGTACGTTGGTACAGAAACAATAATGTATTAGAAGGAGCGCGGGAATATAAACCGTGCAGCCAAACTATTATCAGAGCTGCTGACCAATCAGAATTGAGAATTCAGCAGTGCTGTGGTATAACAAATAATGAATTGCGAACATAATTGTGTGAATAGGTTGACGGCAGGCTTTAAATTTTGTATAGAAAGATTTTCATGGATTAAAAGCAGTGACTGTTCTATTTAGTGGAGTTCAAGCGAGGTGTTCCGTCTTATTAGTGTTCTTTACAATACAAAAGAGCTCTGTTTTTACTGCACGTGACCTGTAATAATAAAGGAGGAACAGCGACACACGCACTAATCCCCAGAGAAGGATCAATCAAAAGGAAGCAAGGTGACCAAACGGTCAGTTACACTGCTCCACAAGTCCACTCCCCAGTTCTACATCCTTCTCCTTCACTCCCTGCTATATAGCTGAAGCTCAGCCAAGAGGCTTTCCTTCCTTTGTGTAAGACACCTTGGAGCTGCGGTATCCCTCCCACTCCTCAGTATCGTCTTATCTCCGCAGTGCCGCCCCATTTCCTCCACTGTGCTCTATTCTCGGTTCCACCAGGCATTGTTCCTCAGCACCCTGTTTATTTATCTTCTAGCAACGCACTTTGTAAGCCTGATGAAAAGCAGTGAAGGGGAATGCCGTACAGCTTGGCTTTAAAAGAAGAGGCTGCTGGAGACCAGAAGAAAACCAGCAGGGCCTAATTTGTGTAACGCACGTAATGGCGTTCATTCGTCATTAACAAAGTTAGCATTTCAAACATTCTCGAAGACATTGTTAAACGTCATAATCTAAATTTGAAGAAAACAAAGATGGCTGCTCATACTGTGTCAAGGAGCAGTGTAACACACTTGGAGGAAAGCACTGCCTGCACTCTTCCTCATACATGAGCTCGAATGATTGTTGTTGTGAAATCTGGCATACTGATTGGGGAAGGTTTAAGGAACATTCTGACCAAATTTTGCCCAAGTTCTAGAAAAGCTCTGGCACCATCATTGGGTCCAAGTTGGTACTAATTTAGAAGTACGTTTATGGTCATAACTTTTGAACCCTGTGTCCAAAATTTAAAAGGCATCCCTGGATTCCTTGGGTCAAGACGAGTTCAACGCACCCAATGCCTAATTAGACTAATTTTCCACCACCTTGGAATTGTTTTTTTTTTTTTTTTGCTACTCCGTCCAAACATCACCACATTTGACACACATCGTCTTCAGAGTAATCTTCACAAAAGCCATCAACAGCATTTCGAATACTTCAAACTGTATGCCCGTAATATGCCAACGAATCTGACAGCAAAACCACCAAACAGGAAGTAGCTCATATCTTTGTGCACAGACAAAAAACTTGGTAGGCAGCTTTAGGACCATGATCTGGGGCTAAGCAACATCGCCAGCTACTGATCAAAAGTTACAACAACTTGCTAAAAATGGTTGTATCTAGCTGCCATCTTGAAACCTGTCTGAGCAACAGCTACCAAAGGAATTTTGATATTCAAAACCATTCTCCTTTAATATTCATGCAAGAACAATAAGCAGATCTGACGAATAAATAAAAATTTGATTCAATGTTTCTTTAAAGTTATCATGTGAGTGTAAATGAGGCTTCAGGAAGTTCACAGATTTCTATATCGCTGGAAACAATTACAACTGTTTAGTGTGCAGGGGTAAAGGTCATGTCACGTCAAGTGACAGTTTTTATTGTCATTCCTCTATATAGCTAGTATACGTCAGAACGAAGATTAGCTTTATTAAACACTGGAATGTCGCATTGTTGCTGTGTAAAACTTTTTAAACCTTGTCTAAGATATTCATTGCAAAATTGTGTGTGTGTGTGTGTGTGTGTGTGAATATGTGAGTGCGACGATTGGCTCCGGTGTTAGGTAAAAGAAAAACCCCAAGAGGAGGAAGCAGCAGAGAATGCTTAGAAATGCTGACAGGGCATTTTGATTACACACTACATACTACACACATACACACATGCACCACTCTCTCTAAACACAGAACCGGGCCTTCTGCCTATCAGGAGGAACTGGCCCTTTTCCCCTTCCTGTCTCCCCAAACCCACCAGTGCTGTGCAAACCGAAGAACCAGCCACTAGAGAGTATTTCCAGTGGGAGAAAGCCTACAGATAGTGATTTGGCTTACAGTAGCTTCCATGTTGTGTAACATGAGCTGTTTCTAAAAGCATTGAATCCTTGCTTTGCTAAGCTCTGTATAACGGTCCTTGCACTCTAACACACACACACTCACACTCACATGTGCCTTGTGGCCTTTTGCCCTATATCAGAAAACAGTACTGCGAGTATTGTGGAGTGCATGTTCAGCATAAATAGTCTTTGGGAAAAAGAAACTTGTGATGGTCCATGTTCAAATCTGAGATTCGTAGTTCGAATAGAGGCCGAGGTGAAAGGTTTTCCGGCTGCAATGGAATATCATACTTTTTTAAAAAAAAAAATTATTAATGAAACTGTTAATGATATAAAAGATGTATAAGTGAAAGTGAAGTAGTAACACTTCGTTGATTATTTTCCTATAACTGCACACCCCCGAGTGTTTCATTCCTTACATGATGTGTAAACCACATGAGCCAACACCAACACCAGATTCGATTACCGTACTTGATTAAAACTCTGTGTTCACGTGTGTGTGTGTGTGTGTGTGTGTTCAGAGTGCGAGCGTCTTCAGCAGGACCTGCTGAACGTTGAGCGTCTGGAAGGGAAAGTGCAAGCCGAGATGAACTCTCTGAAAGAAAAGATCCAGGAGATGACTGAAGGACTGAAGACATACAGGGATCTGGATGCCCTGAAAGCCTCTGGAGAGCACAAGATGAAGGTAGTTGACTTGAGCCTATATACTTAAAATAGTTCAGCTGTAATGACCTGAGATCTTATGAGCATCAAGCTTCTCATAAATCGTGTCCTCTCAGGAAGAATACGTATTTCATTATGTCTTTTCCTCTCATTTCCTCTGATAGTAATGCAAGCTCTCTGTAGCATAAACATGGATATCAGCTGCTCGAGCTTTTCTGTAGGAACCGGTGCACTTAAGGGCATTTAGCCTAAAACAGGATGCACCTTTTTAAAATTATTTATTTATTTATTTATTTTTACATTTTTCGAAACGTCTCCTATTAGGAGCTCATGATTCTTCCTTTGTGGAAAGCGCATAGTAGCTCAAGGGTCATGCGTACATGGACCCATGGACCCTCTATTCTGAGAAGGCAAGCAATAAACGAATACATATTTTGATGTAGATACATTTTGACATTTTCGACAAACACTTGACTGATTTGGGAAATGTGTGCTTTCATAGTCAGATTTCATTTCTGTTCTGAATGTATGCAGCGTGTATGTTTCTAAAATAACACGGACACAGGTCCAGCAAATCTGGTAATTGTTTACTTCAAATTAGCAGAGACTGGCCAAAAATCAAACCACATCTTAAAGTTGTTAACATCAAATTCCCAGATTCTCAAGTTCTTATGAAAGAGCTTTTAATATACTGTAGAAACCATAGCGTATCAGAACGAACACGTGATTGACCGTGCAGCCGTACTGTGGTCAGAGCCGCCGTGACACGCCTTCTGACCAATCAGATTTGTCCTGTTTGTCCTGTACGTGTTTATTTTATTTATTTATTTTTTTTTAGATGTTGCAGAAAGAAAGAGTGTCTCTAACAGAGAGGAGAGACACCTTTAAGAATGTCAATCACAAGATGAATGAGGAATACCAGACTCTTGTGGCACAGTTACAGGAGAACGAGACTCACGCACAGGTCAGACACACACACGCGAACACACACACTTGAGCATCATTACAACTTCAATCATAATATTTAAACGATTTTGTAGGTATTTTCCCCCTTAACCTTACCATGTTGGCAAACCAGCACCTTTACTGTACTTTTTTTTTGTTTTGTGTGTGTATGTGTGTGTGTGTGTGAACACCCAGCAAGCAACTTTACTGTGTCCCACGACTGCATTATTTCTGGGTGGGGTATCGTTTCCTGATGCCTGCGCTCTTATATAGGCTAAAGGTCCAGACTCACAAGTCTTCACAACAGTCTTGGCAACACACCTCTGTGCCTATCTACGGAGGAAATGGTTCTGTCCAGCCAGCAAATTGACACTGTTGTTCTGCTGAGAGAGCGCGCGACGATCATGTCCTTAGATACCCCGAACATACCCATTGTGCTGGGATTCGCTGGCACATTTCACACGCCCACTTAGAGTCGCCTTAATCTGTACGAAACGTTTTTCTTATGATAAAAAAAGCTTTTAGGGAGCATCACTGCAGTGCTTCTGCTCCCGGGAGCTGCTGTGAACATGACATTTAAAACAACAACAACAACAAAAAAACAACACTACGAAATAGTAGAACCGATGCCATTTACGGTTCGCTTTTAACCGTGTGGAACATTTTCTAATATGAGTTTCTGTCATTTGTCCTGCAGCTATCGAATCTGGAAAGGAAGTGGCAACACCTTGAACAGAACAACTTTGTTATGAAAGAGTGTATCCTTGCTCATTCAGCTTCCATGCTAAGAACAATCATCATTCATTTGTCTTCAAGAGCTTTACTCTGGTCAAGGTTGGACTGGTTCGAGCATGAGGCAGGAATATAACCTGAATAAGATGTGCACACAGACATTCACATCTATTTGCGATTTAGCTTAACCTGTACATTATATGACCAAACGTTTGTGGACACCTGACCATCACAACCATACGTGCTTTTTTTTTTTGAATATCCCGTTCCAGGTTTAGTCCCTTTGCTGTTCTAATAACCTCCACTTTTGGGAAGGCTTTCCACTAGATTTTGGAGCGTGGCCCATATATACAGTGGTGCTTGAAAGTTTGTGAACCCTTTAGAATGGTCTATATTTCTACATAAACATCGCATAAAACATCATCAGATTTTCCTAAAAGTAAACAAAGCGATCCTAATTAAACAGATGAGATGAAAATATTATACTCTGTTTATTTTTATTTATGGAGGAAATATCTAATATTACGTATCTGTGAGTGGCAAAAGTACGTGAACCTCTATTTTTTTTAATTATTATTTTTTTAATTATAGGATTATCAGTTAATTTTAAAGTGAAATTAGAGTCAGGAGTTTTCAAGCAGTGGGATGACAACAATCAGGTGTGAGCGAGCGCCCTGTTTTATTGAACGAACAGCGATGTATCAAAGTCTGATCTTCCACAAACACGTGTTTGTGTGCGTGTATCATGGCACGAACAAAGCTTTCTGAGGACCTCAGGAAAAGTGTCGTTGATGCTCATCAGGTTGGAAAATGTTACAAAACCATCTCCAACGAGCTTGGACTCCAATCCACAATCCACAGACAGATAGACGATCAAGACTTTTGGCCACATAGTGTGTTTGGGAGGTGGGAGGAAACTAGAGAACCCAGATAGGAAGGCCACAGGGAGAACATGGAAATACTCCACACAAACAGGACGTTTCAGGATCGAACCTGGGACACTGGAGCTGTAATGCAGCAATTCTACCTTCTGCGTTCTGGCATCATTCACATCCTTCATATTGATCCCAGGGGTCTGTCCAATTTATAGAAAGCTGCACACACCCTGAACATGCAATATTCAGTATTGGCGTCAACATGTTATCTGCACAAAAATCTGCTTACATAAAGCCATGAGTCTGCTCGGCATTAGCACTCACTTGTCAGACTTATCAACAGTCCTGCACCTAATCTGGTCACATTAGATTTTTGGACTACAAATGTAAATATTTATTACATCACACTCCCTTGTTCTAATTCATTAGTTCTTATCTTCAACACTCTTTATTATATTTGTATTTTACTCTATACTTTTTTGTCCATGTTCATTCTTTTGAAAATGTGTATTCTGTTTGAACTTTACGTAGATATGGTGGGAATTTTGGTGTTTAACCCATAGAGGTTAAAGGATCAGATTTTTAAACAGGTGGTTTCATTTAGCAGCGTACAATCTTTCTTTAACTCCCCAACCACCAGTCATTGCCTCTAAAGGCATGGAGAGCGATTACCGGCCCGTGAAGAAGAATGTCACCAAGCAGCTGTCTGAATACAATAAGATCCTCATGGATGCTTTGCAGGGCACCAAAAACTGAGCACCACTTCCTGCCTCCAGCAACCGCCATTACGGCTCTGCGACTTCATCACTGACCCACTTCCTGTGGAGGACTGCTCTCCTACTCAACATTCCACAGGCATGGCGCACGTGCCGTAGAGATTAGAGATGGTCCCGGTGGTAAAAAAAAAAAAAACACACACACACACTGTCTTTCTCAGATTTATCTGTGACAGCTCTTTGATGGCAAGTACACCGACACAGAGGTGTAGAGAAGAGTTAAGGGTATGAATGTGAATCAACTATATGGATATTTATACCGGAATATTTCTATTAATAATTCATACATGGTCTTTCTAAGGTAAATCAATACAACTATTCGTAACTTCCAGTGGAAACATGTTTGTTATTACTTCACATGTGGGTGAATGAGGAGCTGATCCTTTGGATCTTGTGGTAAAATTCAGATAAAACTGTTTGCAATGTACTGAATTAAATGACTTTACACCCTACTGCATCCAAAGTTGAATTTTCTGCAAAGTTCTACACAATCGAAATGACACTTAATGTCACCGTATGCAGCAATACACTTTGTTATGAATTAATGTCCTGTTTAGTCTGTGAATGACATTTTTAGGAAAAAAAAAGGCATGATGTGTAATTTCCAGATGTTGGCAAGCTTCAGGCATTGGTGCAGTAAGGGGTTAATGGCAGACAGGAAGAGCGGTGGCTGATAACACTATTGTTTTAATGTTATTGGTTTCCGCGTTGCTTTATCAGAGAAGGGGGTTGCCTAGCGTTCTCCGCAGATTCATGACTCTTTCATCCTCTCACCCACCCTGTTGTCTGCGCACACTTAGAGCCTCTCTCGCTCTTCTCTTATTATCACTGCTGTTTGTATTGATTTCCGCCTTAGAAGCATGATCTTCATCCTTTCCCTATTACACGAGCACCTCACATGTATAGAAGCCAGAGGTATGGGAGACATAGTGGCAATGGGGGTGGTGCAAGAGGTGGGGGTATTATCCTCAAAGCTAGAGCCATTGTGGCTTTCCTTTTTTTTTACCTCAAAAGTACCAAATCTTGGTACTTGTCACCAGAAAACTGAAACTGTGCTTTTTTTTAAAAAAAAAAGAAAAATTTGAATAACGTATTGAACATCAGTCCAGAATCAAAGGTTGTAAATGTTTTGGTATTTGGTCAATAACTTAATTCACAGCCCTTCGGTCAAAACCGTAACCCTCGAGTGATATCTGTAACTGATATGGGTGTAACGATTCTGTATTACCATTGAATGAATTTCTCTAGAGTCTTTATTTTTCAGGATATTTCAGGCCCTTAAATTAGCCGCGGCTGTGGCTCAGTCGGTAGAGCGGGTTGTCCACTAATCCACTAATCGTAGGGTTCGTGGTTCGAATCCCGGCCCGGGTGATCCCATGCCGAAGTGTCCTTGGGTGAGACACTGAACCCTAAGTTGCCCCCGATGGCAAGCTAGCACCTTGCATGGCAGCTCTGCTACCATTGGTGTGTGAATGTGTCTCATTTGTAAGTCGCTTTGGATAAAAGCGTCTGCTAAATGTAAAATGTAAATGTAGCCACGCCTCTATACGGTATGTAACAGCCCTACTCAGCTATACCTGTTTTTCTTCAAAAAAGCACTTCATGTGCACTACAGTAGTAGTGTCGGGAAGAATTGTCAACAATGTTTTCAAGCTACTCTCAAGCTTAAGTTATAGGTGATTTACTGTACATGTAGAATAACATGCTGTAAAACAATGGGTGTCGGGGTGGGATGGGAAGTTGGATGGTATTTGCTAGTGGGGGTTCAAATACAAAAAACCGTCTTTAAGAGAGCCACTACAGCAAAATGCTTGCAGTCAAAATGTTACTTCAGATACCTCATGAAAAAACACACCCTTCAGCTCCAAACTCAATCTTTCAGTACCTTTTTGACTTATTGACTTATGGTGACTTATGTGAAAACGGTAGAAATAATAAACCTTTTCATGTTTTACAGGTTTTTTGTGGAACTTTTGGATATTTTGTTCTCCGGGAGGTTATGACACATACACGCTCTATCTGTAGCTAGCTTCTCTATTGAAACTTATTGTAATTGGCTCTAACGTGTATTCCAGTCCATAAAGAAACCACACACACACACACACACACACACACACACTAACACACACTTGTACACAGCCTAAGAGTTTGATAAATAGTGTATAAGTACAGCCAAAAGCATGTCAAGTTTTAGTGCCCTCCAGGTAACAATTGAACATACTGGCTTAGTCCCAGGCAGCTGTGTGTTTTAGGTAGGGCGTGAAGGAGGGAAACTGGGACACACACACACCCACACACACACACACACACACACACACACACACACTGAAAATTAGGCATGTGCCAGTAAACTATACTATACTGTCATTGGAAGTGTGAAGTCCATTTAGTTTAATTTAGAAGGAGGTTGCTTATGTAGGCAGCAAGTTTACAGTATTTTCCATTTGGAATGCAGCCATAACACAGCCGTCTCCTAAGGCTCCCGATTTTGGATAAGCTCATAGGAGCATTGTGTATTTCCTGGCAAAGGCGTTAGGGTTTAACAAACACGTCAGTCAGAAAAACCTGCAGTTCCTGAACGTTAAAACGTTTCCCTTATAACGCTGTCAAGTTTACTTTACAGTGAAAATGAGAACATTTACACTGTAATCTTCTCAAATGCAGTATCGTGATAAAACATGACGGGGCATACAGCAACTTGACTGCGCATCACATCACACGTGTAATCCGTTTATAGCATCAAAAAAAAACAGAAGTTCTTATAGCACTTATAGCAGCTATTAACAGTCGTATCTTTACCAGCTTCGGTCTTTACTCTCTGTTGAAGTAAATGACCTTTACGAAGCTCTGACACTGGAGACTCCATCGTGAAAACTTCACCATATCGACGATTATACTGTATGTTTTTCTTTGTTGGTGAATTACTGTATGTACGATGAAAGTGAAGGTTCAGCCGTATGCTCTTTAGCTGTGCTTCTGGCTCAGAGCCCTCACTGGGTATGATGGAGGCAGCAGAGAGGAACTCCACCCTGTACAATGCTGAGTGACTTACTGTTCCCTCTACACCATGAGCTATGAAGAGAGGGCCTTGACCTCCGCACCACCCTGAGGAGGCTCTCCTTATCTCCTTATGTGCTCTCTGACTCCACCCCAGCTCCCCCACCATTTATTGATACTTTGCCAAATATTAGTTATGAGGTTGCCAATAATTCTGAAACCTGTCTTTTGCAGAAAATAATTGCAGTACTTATTAAAAAAATAATAAATTAGTTTGATCTCTAAATATGACTCTAAATGTGCCTATGTTATTTGTTTTAGATACATATTTCCTTCTGCTCATTTCATAAAGGGTGCCTATATATATATATATATATATATATATATATATAT
>JAFFST010045056.1:164846-168321 GCA_022414735.1 Noturus placidus | reverse complement strand
GGGGGGGGGGGGGGGGGGTGGAGGGTCTCACTTTTTCCAGTATGACACAAATCAAAAATGACTTAAGCCCAACAAGTCACACAGCTTTGGCACACACACACACACACACACACACACACACACACACACGCACACATAAATACACTTCTAGATAATTGGCTCACGTTAGCTACGTAGCCGTCCGTTTTAATTTGCTTTGACTGGTTATAAAGCTGCTGGAGCAAATTGTCAACGAAGCAGTCAGTAATACAGTCAGTTATCACGGTGGAATAGATTTTATTCCTTGTTTTGGTTGATGGTTTCTAGCGAAGCTTTTCATAGAGACTTTTCCTTTGTGCTCTTTGTGTTCATGCTTGGACCAGGCCGTGGACACCGAGACAGCGGATCACCAGAGTACGTCCGTGTTCAGGGTGGACAGGATCACGGTGGCTGACGGTGGACGCTGGGTGTGTCAGGTGAAGACCACCAGCGTTCAGGTGGAGAAAACCTTCGTCGTCAGTGTTAAAGGTGAGACCTCCACATCCATGCTTAGCAGTTTGAAAGAGTGTGGTTTTTTCTGTTAGAGCTCGATTTTTTAACATACAGTTCACTCAGTTCACTTAGACCTATTTATTTATTTATTTTTAATCCTGGAGGATTTAATTTGGAACCCGTTTCTTGTCGTTGAACCAAAAAACAAAATCCTTCCATATTTTTAACCAGAGCTCAAGGCGAAAGGCACGAGATGGAGCTATTGGATGATAGACTGATCACAGACTATCTATTTTGTTGCAGTTCCTCTAATGATGTGTTGCTCAACATGACTAGATAACTGATCTGACCTCGAAGGTTAAAAAAAAAACCTAAAAAAAAAAACAAAACGTGATGTTCCTTTGTGTTGCAGTTCCTCCACAGCCGCAGTACCCGCCTTCACTGAACAGCAGTGGGCCGTACCATCTGGTGGTGCTGGTCAATAAGGATCCGTACACTGGGGATGGACCGGTCTCCTCGGTCAACGTGACCTACAAGCAGTTTAATTCGTCCACGTGGGAGACGGTGGAAGGTACCGGTCTTCTCTCCTCACTGTGCTCAGTGTTTTATTTCAGTTTTGTTTAATCAGAGAGTTTAATCATGTTTGATATAGCTGTTATGTATTCGTATTGTTTTGTTATCACCGAAACAAACGCAGTAAATCCCTTCTACACAGTTCCCTTCCTGGAATATTTCATGTCACAGGTCAGAGGTCAGACTGCAAGGCTCACACATTATGGTTGTGTGCCGGATTCCGAACAGTGTTTTAAAAATATCTATCTGATGAGTAAAACGTTTTTTTTTTCCCTTTCTATTCACTCTCATATCCAAAATAAATGATGGCCATGAACAACAATGTGAATGATGTCACTTTTCTGTAACGGTGCTTTTGTTGTCTGAGGGTCGAAAAAAAAAGTTCCAGGATTAGTTCCAGAACGATTTTCCTTATTCAGGAACTGTTTGTCTTGCATGTGTTTTTTATGTGTTTCATGTGTTTATGTGGTTCGATTCCCGCCTTGGCCATGTGTGTATAGAGTTTGCATGTTCTCCCCGTGCTGTGGGGGTTTCCTCCGGGTACTCCGGTTTCCTCCGCCAGTCCAAAGACATGCATGTCTAAAGTCTCCATAGCGTATGATGGCGGGTGTGAATGTGTATGTGATTGATTGGCACCCAGCCCAAGGTGTACCCCGCCTTGTACCCCATGCTCCTTGGGATAGGCTCCAGGTTCTCTGCGCCCCTGTAGGATAAGCAAAATAGAAGCTGGATGAATCGACTATAGGGTCAAAAGTTTGTGGACACACGACCTTCAAACTGTTGCCACAAAGTTTGAGGCACACAATTGTATGCTGTAGTATTACGCTTTCCCTTCACTGGAACTAAGAGGCCCAAAGCTGTTCCAGCATGACAATGCCCCTGTGCACAAAGCGAGCTCCATGAAGACTCGGTCTGGAGTGGACCCCAGACCTCAACGTCACTGAACATCTTTGGCATGAATTGGAACACCGACTGCACCCCAGGCCTCCTCACCTAACATCAGTACCAGACCTCACTAATGCTCTTGTGGATAAATGCACACAGCCACATTCCAAAATCTAGTGGAACGCCTTCACAGAAGAGTGGAGCTTATTATAACAGCAAAGGGGGAATAAATCTGGAATGGGATGCTCAACAAGCACATGCCTTTAGTCATATAGTGTACGCGTGTATATCTATGTGTTGCATGGAATGAGCTTTAATGTTGACAAAGTGCTAAGGAAAGAGATGATTTCAATATTCAAGTGTAGTGATGATTGCTGAAATGTGTGTGTGTGTGTGTGTGTGTGTGTGTGTGTGTGTGTGTGTGTGTGTAAAGTGATTGGCTCTCAGGTGAAGCTGGAGAATCTTGCCCCTATGACTCAGTACATTGCATTTGTGCGGTTAAGTCGGCGAGGACCAGGAGGGACTGGAAATCCAGGACCTGAGGCTAGCTTCTATACACAGAAACTTGGTAACACACACACACACACACACACACACACACACACACACACACACACACACACACACGTTCCAAAGCAGTTTAACTTTTTAAAAAGAAAATAATTACCAAACATTTTGTATTACACAATTACCCTGTAAATAGTTGATCTGTAAACTATTCGTTTTGTTGTTGTTGTTGTTTAATCTTGTTATTAATGAATCCTATTTCTGCATCCCTCCAGCTTAGTCCTCTAGTACTGATTTGACATTTATTCCCACTTCATTAAAAACCCCCCCAAACATCATCTTTAAACATTTCTTGCTCTCCTGTAGATCTGCCTCTCCCTACGGGGCTGAAACTGATCCCGCTGAATCAGACCTCCCTGTCCCTGTCCTGGGATTCTGCCCCTGTCATGGATCTGGCTAAAGATGACTGGTGTTACCAGGTGGTGTGTGAACAGGCGGAGGACGCCGACACTGCATGGAACTTCCAGCTACCTCTAAACTCCACCGGCATCCAGCTAAACCACCTGAGATCCAGACACAAGTACAAGTGCAGGGTCAGTCTGAGCAGCAGGGCAGCGGATCACGTCTGTCCCACGGTCAGCGCGTGGACCCTCAGCGATGGTAAATCAGGGGCTCGGTGTGAATCTCTGAAGAGTGTGGAGATGGAAATATGACATAATGAACCAATGAAAAACAAGAAGGGCTTGTTATTTTGAGACCTGCAGTAAATACTGTGTTAATTCAATGTTTGGAATCAATTTTCTTAAATTGATTAAATCCAATTGGTTGCAGATGCATATAAGATTTTACTGCAACGTCATAAGTTGCAGTATATTAAAAAAAAAACCTCACAGAAGCTGAAAAGAAATACTACTACTTATAATAATAAATACTACTACTACAACTACTTATAATAATAAATACTACTACTACTACTACATATAATAATAAATACTACTACTACTACTACTACTTATAATAATAAATACTACTACTACTT